>JALMQS010000093.1:4556190-4636916 GCA_024734495.1 Forficula auricularia | reverse complement strand
GAACAACAACTGTCCTAGGTACGACCACCTCCCCTACTAGTGCATAAAATATTGATAAAAGATCAATTTACCTAGAGAAGTAGAATCAGCTTTTTGGAAAAAATCACGACATTGTATTCTATTGAATTATTATGGATAATTTTTATTATAGTACCTATGTCAAAAAGGTTGTTCACCCTCTTAGACCTTGAACAAAACAAGCAATCGACGTAATTGACTGTTCTTTGTAGGAAAACTAACTAGGCTATCATTTATTTTCTCTTATAATTGACAAAGTGAAATTAACTTTTAGAAGATAAAAGTAGATAAAAGTATGAAGACCTAGAGAAAGGAATGCAATACTTCAACTTACATTATTGTAAATGAAAGTAATAAGTGAAGAATGATATTGAGATAGTAGCACGGAATTTCGGGAGTTGGAGTAAGTATTTGGAATGTGGTAGAAAATCAATAAGAGGAATGTGATAAGAGTTGTCAAAAGACAACATCTTTAAAATAAAGCAAACTTATATTAACTAAAGAATTTAATACATTCCTTGAATGTAATATTTATTTTCAACTTTAATTAAAATATTTCACAAAACTGATTTTCTAGAAATTTTCAGATAAAATTTCTCAATTTTTACTTTCATTTATCCAATTCCTATTACTAATATTATAAAGAGAACATTTTATGGGTGTATTGATTTATTGGGATTCTTATTTAAATGTAAAAATCGACAATGTTAAAATATTAAAATAAAAATTGGAAAGGAGGTGGAAATCTGTTTGTGTACAAATAAGTATCCATTTCTCAACAATAGTAAAGTTTCAACAAAATGAAATTTGAAATTTAATTTACATTCAGGCAAGAGAGCTCAAAGCCAAGTTTTGGTTTAAATAAGAATTTCAGGACCCTGAATATTAGGGGAGGTGTTTATAAAAAATTAAAACTAATAAATCTCCATCTCTATCTGCATTTTAGCAAAGAGATACATACGTTCTTACTATAAGGATCAGTGCATATCTGAATAGGATGAGTGGGGACAAAAAAATATAAACCAATATATATTAATGGATTTAATAATATTAGATGAAAGATAAGTAATAAAATCTAGTGGCAAGTTGTTTTAAGATATTTTAAAATAGGAAAAATCTCCTAAAATGTTCGTTTTCTTATTCCAAAGAAATTAAATGAAACCAATGTTTTATTAACTTAAGAGTTGTTCGCTTTAATTTTAGTGTTATTTAAGTAATTCCTCTGTTAAATTATATCATAAATGGAACATCCGATAGTGATAGATTTTAGATTTTACGATTGTTTTTTAGTCAGTGTTTATAAGAGTGAAACTTGAGCTTGAGCTTCATCATCGTAATCCCAAAGATGAAGCAAGAACGCTACACACTCGGCCCCCAGCCAGAGTTAATATATAATCAAATAGGTATACTTTTAGAAATTCAAAAACAATCAAATAAAGTCCTCCGACCAGCTTATTGAATTCACTCATTTTTTTTGCTTATATTCGTATTTAGAAATGTTGAAACAAGGAAAAATAATTTTCAGATATTATTTTTTTTTCTGTCAATTTTTCTGTTTAAATTCCGAACTCACAATTATTCAAGATCGGAAAGTGGTAGATAGATTGACTGGAGATTTGATGTTTAATTTCAAAAATTAGTTTTGGGCTTTCCATATTTAGGACTAAATAATGGTTGAAAAATTCAGAAAATCTAAATAATAATCGAATTTTTATTTAGAAAGCTTTCAAACGATAATAGCTAATAAGTTAACATGTTTGTATTAATATAAGGTGCACGCTTTGTCACTTGCCAAATGATGATAAGTTGAGACCTTTAAAAAAATAAAAATATTCACGTTCTCTGCGACGGTTTAATATTCATTCTAGCTCAAATAATTCGCTGACAAAAAAATCCCCAAATACCATAATTTTCGGATACTGTTCGTGTCCTTAAAAGATTTCTCCTTTTTCTTTTAATTTTTTTTTTTAACAGTCAGCATAAGGTTTTGTCCAATCGCAAATCGGTTCATGAATAGACTAACGTATCTTTGAACAGCTGACTTGCAGTAGGGCTTAATTAAAGTCACAAAGTTTGTCGAGTTGTATTCTCACATTTCGCCTTTAAATTCATTGACCATTTTATGAGCTTCTTTGAAGAAAACTGTAATTATATAGGGGTGCCCCCTAGCTTCTTGACTCACTCCTCCCCCGTTTCATGAAAAACACCCCCCCCCCCCATTTTCACATGAAAAGAATTCCCCCTTTTATTCAGTTCTAAAGAATCAGAAGTGCTTTTTATTTATTACCTTTTGTTGAAGTTATAAGACGACCGCTTTTACCATATTTTTAGCATATAATACTAAATGCAACAATTATCAACCTTCCCAGAAATTTTAAATGACGGACTCTGCGTCTTAATCCCCCCCCCCCCCTTGTGGGTACCTCTGAATTATATACTATATATCAGTGGCGTGCGGCGCATCCCTAAAATTTCAAACATTTAGGGTCTATCTATACTGGTCCTTCGCGTGTCAGTTCCGTCTCAATTCAGTGCTTCCGTATCAGTGAAAAATAATATTCTTCTGTGGAATCTAATGGTGTGGATCCCTACTCGTCCGGCGCAGTTCAGTGTCAGTATATTGGTTCTAGAAATAAAATAAAATTGTTGCATAGTTTCAAGGGGAAATTAAAATTAATGATTTTTCCGAAAAGAGTGCGGATAGAAGGTTTGAAGTCCCTGCCTGATGGTATATCTTCCAGTTCAAGCATGTCAAAGACAAGTCAAATCGAGTTTTAGTCGAATAAAAATTGTTCTCGCTGAGAAACTATTAAAATAGAAATAATACAAAAAAGTAAAAAAAAAGAATATTCGAGAATCTCTGGATTAATCCATTTCTAAGAACTCTTAATATATAAGATCGGAAATAACTAAGAGTGCTATAGTCAAGTCATAGCTTGCTTATAGCAATAGAATTAGGAGAAATTTAAGAATTCCTTCTAGGACAGGCTGATTCTTTGTGGAAGATGGTCGATTTCCATCTCAGGGACTGTGGAGTTTAAGTCAAAAGATTTAATTTCTATCTTCACTCATACAAAGGGAAGGTCCCAAAATATATTTTTAAAAATCTAATGTTAAATTTTAAAAAATAACGAAAATGATGGCGAATTCGATGAAATTTGCAAAAAAAGCGTCCCTAAGATTTCAAAACTTTAAGGGTACTTTTATAAAGTGGGTATCATATTAAAATCTCTTTTAATTTTATTTTGCTTTGCTTTATAATTTATTTTTTGTTATATATGATTATGATACATACGCTTTTTTGATTGTTTATTATGAACTATCAAAAAATTAAAACAATCACTAGAAGTAGCCAAAGAGAAGTTAGACTATCCGCTATGTCTTTAAAATCAATTGAAAATTTGAATCATCTGATTATATTATAGATGAAATTCGAAAATTGAATAAAATAAAATTTAAAAAAAATGAAAGGTTGTTTTTTGGACAGCATCCTCTTGTTGAATATACTAGTCACCACCCGACACTGATAGGTGAATGTTATTTTATGGATTGAAAGATCACGATGTCACTATAAAAAAAGATCTCGTAAATGTTGGACTGCTTGGGAATATAATAAAACTCCTCGTTGTCAAAATATGTTCCAATATACTATCCTCTTATCAAAAATTTACCAAATACGTGTATTTCTTATGGTACAACTTTATAAATTGATTTAGCTGTAGACCTTTTTTTTCAATACGGCTTTTAATTTAATAAAAGAGAATAAAATATAATTTATAAAACAGAATGAGATAAATAAATTGGGACATCAGACATTTATTATACCTGCTGGCATAATTTGAATAATACCTTTAGTTATACTGTATAAATCTATTAAATTTAATTTAATTTGAAACATATTTTTTTTCCATTAAAAAAAATGTAATATATAAATGTTATATGAAACTACAGCATGAAATCTGCTGATGTAAATAAAGAATTTTGAATAGATTTCTATTTACCCTTTAAAATCTTGAAAGCCCGTTATGTCGAATAAATAAATTACATATTTTTATTTAAGGCATGTTAAGAATTTCTGTTCAACTTTATAATTTCCTAATAATACATTTGCCCATCCATCTACATTTCACTGGGGTTATCAGATTTTTTTAACGATTTCCCTATCTTTTCTTCATTGTTCAGATCCCTCTTTTTAACCAACTTCAAAAAAGGAGGAGGTTCTCAATTCAGCTGAATTTTTTTGTATGTCTATGTTACTCGATTTCTTCGCCAATTGTGAACCGATTTTGATTATTTTTTTGCATTGGTTTCAGTATAGTTTCCGATTGGTACCATATTAATTTTGTCAAGTTCTGATGATATGATCAATTACAAAATAGCGTAAATCTCCAATTCATATGAACAAATAATCAAAATTATATTAAAAAATCTTTTATAATAAAAAATCAAAAAAAATCTTGAAATGTTAATTAAAAACCTGCTAACGTTTCGAGATAATTTCTCTGTTTATGAATTGAAATTTATTATCATTTTCTGATTCATTCTCACGAATCTTTCTCTTACGAGATTGGTTCCGCGACATTTCAGCCCCCGACAAAATAGTTCCGATAAAATTTCCCACGACAAAATATCCCCGACAAAATATCCCCGACAAAATATCCTTCAGACAAAATTTATCATGACAAAATAACCCTTCCTCGCGTGAATCTTATGAGTAATGCAAATCGACTCCGGTTCGGTTAATATATATTCAGTTCGGCTCGGTTGGGTTCGTATAGCTCCTTTTCGGGCTGTTTTTTAGACTGGCTGCTGACGCCAATCGAACCGTCTAAATGCTAGCCCGAAAAGGAGCTATACGAACCCAACCGAGCAGAACTGAATATATATTAACCGAACCTCCGAAAGTTTAGTCCGGGCGGGGTGTGTTTCGGGGTCTCATTTTTTTTCTAATCAAACACACATTGAAAACCGAACCAGCCAATCGTCGGGCGGGGTGTATTTGGGGCTCCCATTTTTTCCTAATCAAACACACATTGAAAACCGAACAGGCAATCGAACTATGATTATAAGCTTCTCACTTAATCTCTTTTGTGTTCTCCCTTATACTGGGGAATATTTTGTTAGAAGATATTATGTCGGGGGATATTTTGTCCTTTGTATATTTTGTCGGGGGCTGAAAATGCGCGGTACCTACGAGATTCATGCAAGTTATTAATTCTCACTATCTGTTAACATCACTAATAAAAAGAGAAAAATAAAAATAATTTTTAGAAAAAAATAAAACCGACTTCAGAAAAATTAAATGCAACAAATAAAATAATACAACTGAAAAAATGCACTAAAAGATATAAAATAATTATCTAATTTAGTTACAACTAAACGTCTAAATTTTTACATGAAATCACTTTTTGAAGTCGGTGTTAAAGAAACTATATAAGCCAGCTTACGCGATGTTTTATTCATTACCCCCCAAACAATCAGTCGAGTGCGATTCATAAAATGTATATGTTTAGCACCGACTTCAAAAATGATTTCATGTAAAAATTTAGACGTTTAGTTGTAACTAGATTAGACAATTGTTTTATACCTTTTAGTGCATTTATTTGATTTTTCAGTTGTATTATTTTATTTGTTGCATTTAATTTTTCTGAAGTCGGTTTTATTTTTTTCTAAAAAATATTTTTATACAAAATAAGCTTACTAAAATCCTACCCTAAATTAAATATACTAAACAACTCCCTTGATATAGTTTGTCATCTCTTTTAAAGCCTTCTTGCTTAGTGTTGAATTCGCTCATTAGTTTCACATATATATTCTATCTATATCATGTAATGATATAGAATATAATGTGAATTATTTCGATCGCCTGCCAAGGTCCTTACACTTTGAGAGCTTTTATCTCTAAGGTGAAAAAAGTTGATTTCACTTTGTGACTAGTGGAATAAATCGATGACCTTAGGTAGGCACACACAGTCGATTTTCAGTCGACCCAACAATTTAGTTGGGTTGGTTTGAAATTGTGATGAATTATCAATTTATAACCAATTTACAACTAACTACGCTCAATGTTTTCATCAAAAGTGCTCATCGATCGATTTTGATTAAATAATCGAGTTGATCTGCAGTTGTGTTGTGTATGCACCCACATTAAACTTAATATATTTATGTCCATCAACTAAACTATCGATCGACTGAAAATCGACTGTGTGTGCCTAGCCTTAATAGTTTGAAACTTGCGAATTTATTGAACTTCTAACACCGAAATAATTTGAGACTAAAGCTTGCATTCAGACGCGATTTGTCTTGATAGCAAATTTAATGTTTATGTTATTCGCATAATGAGAAGTGTACCTATCCAGATGCCAAAAATAAGCCTAAAGATAGTTCAATAAATAGACACACGGCCTACGCAAGCCTATTTTTGCGATAACATTACCGTGTGTCTTGATCATAACTAAAGATCGATTTTCTTTTCATTCGAACTCAAGATTTCTATATCGTTTATTGCAATGGAATAATTTTCAACAGCTCCTTCACTCTATACATCTCCGAAATACGAATTATCCCTACTAACACTAGAACTCTTGGTGAATTCAAAACCAATATTGTCTCCGGCTCTTTGGAAACGATTCATTAGAATGTCCGGTCGATCTTAATTTGGCCCCAAATGAGGCAGTTTCGAGATCAGTTGAGATTAAGGGCTACACGTGAGCTGACTTAAATAAACAGTTCGATCTTCTCTTTCTTCTATAACTTCGAAATAGAACGAAATTCACTTCGATTTTACTTCTTGCTGGATTCTTCCTGATATCTATATATCCGAGGGGTGAACCTCGACTTAATATCGTGTACACCTACTTCCACTTCCACTTTCATTTCCAAATAGAAGACAATAGAATACAATAGATTATCTAATGAATTCCAAAGACGGTGTACACCTAATTCCAATCTCTGTTCACCCCCCGTATATATCTATATATAAATTAAGCTTGATTTTTCTTTGCTCAAAAGAATTCGGAGAGGGAATTTCAAAAATATAGCTGTGTGTGCTATACAACTTTCAGTTAATACTTTCGCTTTTGTGACGTTTTCGTGGGAGAAAGTTGATATTCAATATTATATATAAAATAAAATATGAAAGGAACGTCTTTGAAGAATAAAAGACTAAACCTTGCAATATACGAAATATTTTCAAATAAATATAAATAACCTTCTCCAGATTTAAATACGGATAAATTAGAGGCACATCAAAAACATTTAATACCTAATTTGATAAACGTCTTGATTTTACAAAAAGAATTTTAAAACCTTTTTTTTTGAGATATGCCTAATTTACTCCTATCCTGGAATTTCAATCGAGATTAAATCATGGGCTTAGTCAGGCGTGGGGACAGGGGGACAGTGGCCCCCTACAAAACTCATCCCCCCTCCTTTAGAAAAATCGAAACTCCATTATTACGAGGCATCACAATTTGTCAATTCTACTAAAAAGTTAGTTGCTCTCTAATCGGATTACCGAAATTGTAACCCTATGGTGGCTAATCAGCTGCCCCCCCCCCCCCTAGGAAAACTCCCTAACTACGCCACTGGATGAAATCTATAAGCATTCATTAAAATACTTGATAAGGGCACCAACTTGAATAAAATGTTCAAATCGTTTCTAAGATAAGCCTAATCGCCTCAAATCCTTTAATTTCAACCTGAATATAATATGTACAAATTAAGGACGATTTAATAATTGATAAGATAGTTGATTTTGAAAAAATTACAAAAAAAATAAATAATAGATGTGTGGCACTCGGGGACTGCCGCGGTAAAGCTATTGAATAGCATTTTTTATCAACTTAAGCAATTATAATATTTGTGCAATATTTTTTTTTCTTTGATATTAATTCAAGTTTTTTCTTTGATATTAATTCAAGTTACACTTTTTGAGCGTGGTGACCGATAAGAAAACAATGTTTTTTTCTTTTTCTTTTATTGAATAAATGAGAAGTTAATATTGTTTAAAATATGTTTATTATCTTACAATACATGTAGGTTATTCAGGAATTTTTATCATTGTTACTATAGGTTTATGGTAACTGAAATAAAAAACATAAGTTTGAGACTTGATATCCTCTAAATATCTGGAAAATACCGAGTCAATGGTGGTCCCATATTTTGTTGTGGATTCTTGTGGATCATTATTCATTTTCATATTCAATTTTTCCGAAAGAAAAGTTGTCAACCGCTCTGAATTTTTATCAGTGAAGTTGATGTTGAAATCGCCAGCCAAGATAAGTGGAGATTTATTACCATTTGTACCAAGTATTTTCGACCCTTCTTCAGTGTACTCCAGTAAAGTGCGATGAATAAAATGCTCTACCTCGTCCAATTTTGGATTTGGAGAAATGTAAATTGCTACCATGACTATGTGTAGGCCATTTCTAAGTTTGCATAAGCACGCACAAATATCTCCAACAAATGAGCGCCTAACATTAACATCGCTAACGTGTGCAATATTTATTTCAATATTCTCAGTCATAATATTAGTAACATTATTATTATTTTGGTAAATAGCTACCCCACCTTTTGGAACAGTATCTCGTTTGAATTGAACAATACAATTGAAATGAGGTATTTCAATCGGATCATCACGCGTCATGCAAGTTTCGGTAAGAAGTAGCACATTTGTTTGTCTCGTAACTGAATCTTGTAAATCGTATTTGTGACTATTTAGACTTTGTCAATTGAAAGTCATTATTGAAATGCCATTTCTATTACTAATGAAATCTAAGACACTTTGAGCTATCGTCTGAACACTATTTAAAGACAGTTTTTTGAATTCTTGCAACAAAGATGCAGTCGATGGAGCTTGCCTTCGATTATGATAAAACTTGAATGTAGAATTATCGTTTTTTGTCGTGATATACAATTTTTCAATATTAGTCACCCTAGAGAGCGCAACATAAACGAGTTCCTGAGAATGTGCTTTACTATACTCATATACTATTTAGTCAAAAGTTCCACCTTGCGACTTATGTATAGTTAGAGCAAGAGCTGAAGTTAATGGAAAATGTTTGCGTTTCTATATATTTTCTATCCGATGTTAATGAAATATTTGCTGTTCGTAATTCAATGGGAACAGCGAGATTGCCGACTCGATTTTGCACTGCTAGAGTGGCTGCTTTTTGCCTTTTTTTCTACCCACTTTACCTACGGTTACCAATAATAACTGAAATGTCAAAAATCCAATTTAGAATGGTTATTCCTCGACTATTAAATGAGAATCGATCATTATTTTTGAATTAAGGTCAACATGAACTGCAAATTGCAAGTGGTATCTGATTAATAATAAAGGAATAAACATATTAATATTTCAAATGAATTTGGATAAAGTTTAGCAACGATCCGTTGCAGTTTATTTTATTTTATCAATTAAATAAATAATAAATATAAAGAATGTAATTGGAATTTAGAATGTATATTTTATTTTCAAATATCTGTTAAAAAGAGCGCGAAATCAGCAACGACATCTGTGGCCAAATAGAAAGTTAATATCACGCATGCGCACTCTATATAAGGAACCTAGAGCCGGTCGAAGTGGGGGGTGTTAGGTTTATTTTCGTTACGGAATTTCTTGATTCGGTCGCCGCGCTCAAAGCCCGCGATAAAAGCTATGCAATAGTTAAGCTATGCAACAGTGAACAGGTAATTCTGGTTTGTCGATTTAATAGTTTGCTGATAGCTAGTCTAAAATTCAAATTCTAATATACCGTTAAGTACGTCTGCTGGGAATAAGGATGCTACGCACACACACAGAATTTTCAGTTTTGTTTTCTTTTTAATTCGATGACTCATTTAATACTATGGTATACTTTCATTTGAAATCGACAAAGTGAAAGTAAATCTCTAGAAGGTCCTTTCAGTGGGCAATTAGAGTATTGGATTCACGTTCAATTTTTTTTTAATATGTTTATTCGTGTTTAAAAAAAGTCTAGTACGCGGTGTAAAGCTATCATGAGTCTACCTATTTGGATTCCGATACCGGCATTAATTCGAAATCAGAAACTCTTACAAAGTTCGTTTTGGTATATTTCCAAAACAAAAACTGATTTTTCGGATCACTGGCTTAAGAGAACAAATGATTAGCAAAAATTTGAATCTTGGGGACTTCTTAAACGCTTTAAACTGCTATTAAGCATATAATTTTTACTACCCTGTATCAAGATTCAGGTTTCTAGCTCAAATTTTCAAATCACAAAAATTTACTTGAAAAAATTTCAATTTTTCATTTTCTTGGTTTGGACAAAGAACAATCAGAATAGCGATCGAAATACTTTAACCTATATTAATATACTCTACTATAAAGTTACAAAGAAACGTTTCTATGATTTTTTAAAAATATTTAACGTGATATTGGATTAGATATTATATATATATTAGAGCGGTATAATTTTTTGAAATTTCACTTCTGAATTAGAGGTCAAATTACGAGTAGGTAGAATGGCAAATGAAATTATATGACTAAGAAAGGGCCTTTGGGCCATTAGATGGGGTATCACTTTTAATTATTAATTAGCGTTGTATTCGGATTAAATTACGCATCAAACGATCCTTGCAATTATACTCATATCTCCATTATACGAAGCTTGCTATTAAATATAATATAAGTGGTCTGCTAACAAAGTCAATTCATACATTTTAAATTATAATGAAGGAAGAAGGGTGAATGAAAATTTCAAAAGATATTTTGGCGTTAGGGCAAGTGAGTGGATTCATAGAGTTTCAATAGCAACAGAAATTTTAAAATGGGCAGAATTTCGAAACTATTAGAGTTCTAGTGCAACCAGCTTTAATGACTGTCTTTTAAACAGATGAAAAATTAAAGATTCAGCTCGTAGATGATTTCAGAAAGCTCACAAATGATATCATTTTGTTATAAAAATGTTCTTTATATTACAAATACACTATAATATGTTATGTGAAAACAAATTAATTAATTATTTTTAATTTAAGGATTTTTGGATGTTCGTAGATGTAAAAAGGGTGATTCCAGAAATTTATCGAATTATGTATTAGGGAATTAGGGAAGATCTCTTTCGCTAATACCATAGAAACTTTTTTAAAAGATTTATTCTTTCTTCAAATCAACTGCTGTTGGGTACAAATAATGGATTTGTTGGGTGAGTTTCAGGAGATAGTACTCCACTCTAGATAATGTTTATGTTTTGATAATTAACACATGGGCTGAAAAATCCCGGGCCTAACACATAGCTTTTTTGAATTCACTTCTTTTTCAGTTAGTACCAACCTTCAAAAGACAGCTGTCAAAATTTCATGATATTCTATTCATTAGTTTGTGAGTTATTGTGCTAAGAGTGACGCTTTTCAGAGCAATGGATCAAAAACAATTTCGTGTTTTAATTTTACACTGCTTCTTGATGGGAAAAAATACCGTTCAAGCGAAGCAATGGCTTGAAAAGTGTTATGGGAACTCTTCTCCACCAGAAACAACAATAAAACGTTGGTTTGCTGACTTCAAACGTGGTCGTAGGGACATCGATGATGCAGAATACAGTGGACGTCCAAATGAGGCGGTAACATCAGAAAACATCAAAAAAATCCAGAAAATCGTTTTGAATGATCAAAAAGTGAAGCTGCGTGCGTTAGCTGACATCGTAAAGATATCAAAAGAACGTGTTGGCTTTAAATTACATGATCATTTGAGTATGAGAAAGTGCTGTTCAAAGTGGGTGCCGCGCTTGCTCACTGTTGACCAAAAACAACAACGTGCTGATGATTCTGAGCAGTGCCTGTCGTCTGATTGGCCGTCCCAGTCCCTCCATTTACCATCTACCCTTTGTCACTTGTAAAAAGCATTTACTTTGCGACATACAATCGGCCCTTAGAATAGAACATGACTGGGCAGAGGTAAAAATAATTTAAAATATTTAAGCTGAACATTAAAGTATAAGATTGGATCTGAGAATTTTATTTATATTAATTAATTTATTTATTTTTCGAGGATCTTAATTCTCTTTTAGAATAGGTGTTGATTTTCTTTGTTTGCAAAAAATAATAACACAGTTATATTTTTTTCATTTATTTTATTTTATTGTTATATCAACACCTATTCTAAAAGAGAATTAAGATCCTCGAAAAATAAATAAATAAATTAATTAAAGTATAAATTAAAACTCGGCAATCTTGAAGGAAAATGAAAACTTACTGGTTTTTCAGACAGCGATTGAGTCGGCCATCCTAATGATCGAAAATCTTCAAGTGGATTTATATAATAAAATTGCATGGAACACCTTTAATCTGGAAATCCAAGAATCAATTAAGTTCTACAAAAGCTGAATGCACTGCTTTATGTGAAAGTTGTCAAGGAATATTATGGGTAAAACAACTTTTGAAGGACTTCAATGAAGTATTAAAGAAATAAAAATATTAAGGAACAATCAAAGCTCATTGAAAGTCCTCGATTCAGAAAATACAAACTTGGGGATCAAATATGGAAGTAAAATACAAATTAATCAAAGACCTAAAAAGGAAAAGCGAAGTTTCATTTTACTATTGTCCCTCAGAAGAAACGGAAACCGATTTAATCACAAAGCCACTTTCCAGAGAAAGGCCAAGATGTGGTTGAAAATTGAGTAAGGGTGTTAGAAAACAATTTCCCATTTGACGGCGATCTGTAACGCACTCGTGACCACCTTCTAAATATTAGATAGTATTGGTACTTAATTGCTCTAGAATAGCCCGTTTTGCTTATTTCCAATACTATATATTCCAATACTTAATGTGAAACCTACCAAGTATTTTTATACAATAATCTATATATGTTTGTCTAGATTAATTTGTAACAACGCTTAGAGAAATTTCTCTAAAAAAATTACCCTCTTGCATAGAATCGAACCGACAAACTCTTGAACTATGGTCATCAGCTCTAACCACTAGACCAATGTCACATTAATATTTATACCTTGATTTCTTTTACTAAAACTATATATTTTTGATTTAGACTTTGTGTCTAGATAATATTGTATTCATTTGAACTCGAATGAAAACGAAAAAACACCAATAGATTTTAAATTAAGAAACATTAAATATATATTAATTAACGAGGCAAATTTGAAATATAATTCTCAGCTAGGATTTTAAACTGATGGCTCCAATCGATTTTCATTAACCAGGCAAATTTGAAATATATATATTCGAATTTTGAAATGAAAGACTCCAATTCATTTTAAATTAAGAAACATTAAATATATTGATAATTGTCCCTCCCCCCCCCCCCCCGCCACTCAAAAATTAAAGATGCGAAACTTTTAAGAGACGATGTATTTTCGGTAGTTTACGGGTATACATTTGGAGTGTGGATTTTTAAGAGGAATAAAATTTTTGGACCGAGACGCTGCCCGCCAGGGCACCAGCCCGGAGGGCCAAGCTTCGAAAGGCACGCACGAAAAGCTCGTTAGAAATATTTAATAGATTTTTTAATGATAAAAACTCGAGACTATTTCAAACGAGTCTAGACACGCATGGACAAGTTGAGACGAGTTGGCGGATTAATTTGCAAAAAAAAAAATTCTAGCATATTTCGAATTATTTATTTTTTCTGATGAAAAAATATCAACTACGTAAAAAATAAATATCGATTTATAAGATAGATATTATTTTCATTTCCTTTTACCTGAAAGCGTTTCCTGAGCGTACAAAATGCCAACCTTGAAAGTTTTTAGTTAATGAGCTGAAAATTGGTACGCAAATATCCCACAATGCACCAAATTTTAGATTTTTACCTAAAAACGGCTTCTGAGAGTACAAAATGCCAATCTTGTAAGGTTTTAGTTATTGATCTGGAAATTGGTATGCACATATCTTACAATCCATCACATTTTAGCTTTTTGCCTGAAAACGTTTTATGAAAGTACAAAATGACATGGTGAAAGGTTTTAGTTAATGAGCTGAAAATTGGTACTCAAATATCTTACAATGCACCAAATTTTAACTTTTTATCTGAAATCGTTTCTTGAGAGTATAAAATGCCAATCTTGAAAGGTTTTAGTTAATGGGCTAAAAATGGTACGCAAATATCTTACAATGCACTAAATTTTAGCTTTTTACCTGAAAACGTTTTCTGAAAGTACAAAATGCCAATCTTGAAAGGTTTTAGTTAATGAGCTGAAAACTATACGAAAATAGGTATTTTACATTACAAAGTACCAAATTTTAGCTTTTGATCTTAAAACGTTTTCTGATTATATAGGTATATATTTTTTGCATGACTGTAATATTTTTCATGATTATTTTTTTTACTTTCACATTTATATTCTATAGACTCCAAAAAAATGCTTTTATTTCGAAAAATGAAATTATAGTGAAAAGAATGAACTCTTGGCTTGAAAAAAAATATACACTTAAATTTATAAAGACGGATGTTTTTTTTTTAAGGAGTTGAGAAAAAAGTTGATAAAAATACTAAATAAAATTCGAGATTTTAAAGTGTTAAAAAACGAAAAAACATATAAAATAAAAAAAAGAATATGTATTTTAATGACTGGTATTGGAACCCTTGACCTTAACTGCTTCTACCATACGTTTTTTCATCGATTTTATTAATGTTTCAATGAAGTTTTGTGAAATATTGTCCCATTCTTCTTCAATGGCCACTTTAAGTTCCTGGAGTGAATTACAGGATGCCTAGTCCGGATCCTTCTCTTGAGTTCGTCCCAAAGGTGTTCGATAGGATTAAAGTCTGGACTTCGACTAGGTACGTGCGAACCGAGCGTGAATTGTCATGCATCAATATGAAACTCTCACCAACATAGCATAAGGCATCACGTGACTCCCCAGAACCTCTTCAATGTAACGAGTTTCAGTTAAGTTGCCCAATTTCAGCCCAGAAACGAAAACAAAATCAGTCTTTCCGTCATGGGAAATGCCGCCCCCGACCGCCTACGAGCCACCGCCAAATGCGACCCTTTCTTCGATGCAGACTTGTGCGAAACGTTCTCCGTCTTTTCGATAGACTTTTCTGCGTCCGTCATTACCATGAAGATTAATTTTACATTCGTCCGAGAAGAGAACAGTCCTCTATTGCTCCAAGGACCAATTAAGGTGTTTCCTTGCGAAACGAAGTCGCGCTTGTCGGTGAGCTGGGGTCAATTTCGGACCACGTACAGGCCGATGTGAAGTCAGGCCTCCTTCTCTTCGTCTCACTGTCCATCTAATGACAGCCACTTCTCGGACCTCATGTAGCTGCTGTTGCACTTGAACGCCAGTGAGGTTACGATTATGCAAGCATGTCAAGCGAATAAATTGAGTGGTAGTTCGAGTTCTTCCTCATCCGGACCTTCTGACAAAGCCGCCGGTCTCCTGATATCTTTTGTATAATCTTCTAAGAGTTGATCGGCTCAAATTGAGCCTCCTTGCCACAACTCGCTGACTCAGTCCACTTTGAAGAACCGCAACCGCTTGAGCGGCTTTTTCTAAAGTGGTATGCATTTTGATAATTTTTTTTTAATTAGGAGTAGTATGTGATGTTAGCAGGTCAATCACTTATATGAAAATGAAAATGATGGCACTTCGCAAAATTAAGCAATTGGTGTGTATATCAGATAGCTATCATGGGTGTCGCATTACTTTAAATTTTAATTTCAACAAATCGATATTTATTTGGAAAATTATTTAGATATTTTATTTTAAAAGAATTTACATTATCATTTTTCGAAATAAAAGCGTTTTTTTCGAGTTATTCTTTATGAATTTAGATGTGGGCCGATTTTTTTGCTCCCAAGTTCATTTGATATATAAGTAAAAATTTATAATTATAAAATGGACCAATGAAATAAGAAAATTCCAATTAATAAAAACATATTTATTAGCTCTTCTTAGTTGAAAATTTTCCATTGAGAAAGGGAGAAATTCTCCCAAAATTTTTGGGTTTGATTAAACGCTTAAACGTTTTATAAAAGATTTGTATTTATTTTAACAATGAATATTTTTTTTTTTTTTTTTTAATATTATCAACGATCTTTTTTGATCAACAATATCGGTATAATTAGTATATTTTATCTGCGCCCGGGACAATTTTTTCCTTCAAATGTGGCCCGTGTAAGCCAAAAGGACACCCCTGTTCTAAATAAATATTTAATTTATAATTAGAAATTATATTTTTTTTTAATTCATGTTTAACCCAACACTGAGAGTGTTTTTTATCTTTCATATTAATAAAATTATATATATAAATATATATATCCAATTTATCCTCATGCTAATTTTTCAGATGAATCGTTATAAAAAAAAAAAAAAATCTGATAGAGATGTGAAAACCCGATAATCGGGCGTTAAACATTGGTATGTAGTACCAGGTTATTGAAAATAGATATCGTTTAAACTTTTTCCAAAAATCTAATTAAATATTCTATAAACAAATAAATTCTGATTGGGCTAAAAGTTTTATTTACAGTAAAATCCATCATCACTTAAAGCAAATAGAAAATTTTATGAATCAATATATTTTATCGTAAATGACAAATTCATTATTTTTTTTATTACCTTCTTTGCGGCGTCTAATACGATCTTAATGTTTGTGTCGTGACTTTCTCTTAATGATTATAGTCCTAGTGCTAAAATGTATATAACTAATTTACAAAAAAGCAAACTACAGCAAAATGTGTCAAAGTAAGAAATACTAATGAGAATACTTATCAGGTCTGTGAAATTTAACTTTTGCAAAGTTATTGGTATTATTGAGTTATAACATTCTGATTCCTCTACCCATATACAGTAGAAATCTAAAAAATTCTATCACATCATAATTTTTTGACATAGTCTGAAATTTTCAATTTTTTCTTACTTTTTCATTTATTTTAAACCTCCGTAACTTCTCAACAATTAAGATTTTTATTTATTTATTTATTTTTATTCTTCAAAGCGCCATAAATTGATAAGATTTTAAAAATATCTGAAAAAGGAATTAAGTATTTTTACATACCAAAATAGAGGGAACTCTATGTCTACCATACTCGTATTTCACTCTTAAAATCCCCATAACTTATTCAAAAATTAATATTTTGGTATTTTACTTTTTTATCCTTCAATGCGCCAATAAAGAGATGGGATTAAAAAACCCATAAAAAAAAAATAGCCGAAATAGAAGGAACTCTACTTCTACTCGTTTTTCACTTTTCGAAGCCCCAAAACTTACTCAAAAATTAAAATTTTAGTAGAATCTATTTTTATTTTTCACTGTACCAGATTAAAAATGTTTTACAAGCCAAAATAGAGGTAACTTTATTTCTTTATGTTTTTCACTTTAAAACCCACATAACTTGTTCAAAAATTATGAACTTATTATTTTCTATTTTTATTCTTTAATGGGCTGATAGATAAATATGATTTAAAATTTCTACAAAAATTCTAAAAAACGAAAACAAATAGAAGTATCTTATAGACTCAATTATAATAAGCCAATTATAAACCTTTACAGTAATATATTCATGATTTGTGACAAAAAGTGAAAAATAAATTTTTTCGGATTCAGCAGTCGAAAATCTATAGGCACATGAAATTATTCAAACAATTTTTTCATCGCAGACTTATGTTATTGAAACAAATTGCCTTTACTCTTTTACATTCTAAATTAACCAAATACAATAAGCAAATGCTTGTAACTAATTCGAGTTAAGTACGGATTTTTTATTTTATTTTAATGAAACTTAATATTGATATAAGAATGTACAATTCCTAAAAGTTAGGGTTGAACCCTGTATCATGAAAAGAAGAAGGCATTTAAGTGGTTGGCTTGGAGTCGAAGATACTGATTCAATTCACGAAAGATTGAAGCCTTCAATCTTTTATTACTGCGAATTACAGCCTTCATTTGAAGGCTGTAATTCACAGTAAAAAAAGAGACGTGAAGCGAGTTCAGTTTTAAGGAGTCATTAAGAATAAGCGATTTGGAGAATGCGTTCGTTCGATTTCTATTAAATTTTATCGCAAAGAGAATTTGAATGTTTGTCGCAAAATATATAGTCTCTGGAGGAGGAATCAGCTTTTTCTAACAAGAACAGTGATGTTTTAGGGTGTGATATGTGCTAGGTTTCAGCGAAAACAACTCAATGAAAAATTATGGATTATTATATTTTATTTTTTAATGAAAAGAACACCCGTTACACCCCTTACAGCATTGTTACTTAAATACAGGTCTTTTGCTATTGACTGGGAGGTATTTGTTTCAGTAGTTTTAAAAGTAATTGGAATTCGGTGAAGGCATTTGTTTTAAACTTAATGTTTTAATGACATGGAATAATTTTGATTCAAATTGAAACAATTTATTTTTATTAGAACTTTATTAGGTACTTTATTTTTATCTACCTCTTTAAACATTTTGAATATTATCTATGAACTAACTTATGTTTTTCTGTAGGAATGTAAAAAAATGCTGCATCATTTCAAATTCGAAACGTTTCTTTAGCGAGATCCTTCTTTTTCAGGTGAATTTGATTCTCAAATTCTAAATTTTGGAAACCATGAGTTTCTTCAATTCGTTACAACAAATTGTAACGAGCAGTGTCGCGAACTTGAGTCTGAGTCCGAAACGGTTCAGCCTTTCTCGCGAGGGAAGCAGCACAGACTCAACAGGGCCTGGACCGGCAACCGCGGGTAATGGCGCAGCCACCCTTTCGCCACCCGTGGCACCTCACGGCTTTCCCAAAGTGGTACCGGCTCCGGGTACAGTGTCACCGCTACAGAGAACGTTGTCGGCAAGACGACGTACACTAGCAGACTCTCACCAGCAACAGGCGAGCTTGGCTCTTCCGCCTGGTACTGGACCACCTATCCGCAGAGCAGGATCCTTCCGAAAACAGCACAGCCAACAGCCAGGCCAGCGACAGGTGTTCTGCAGGCGCAGGCAGTCGTGGCCCGAGTTCGACAGCCAGGCCACATCAGGGTGAGAGTCGGAATCATTTCAAAATTAGCATGCTGATAGTAAATTGAATAAAAATGATACCAGCTACGTCGAATGTCCAGAACTATTTAAATAGATATGCTGTAGATTTTATTAATTTCAAAATTATAAATTTATAATATATTATACATATATAATAAATATCATACAATATATATATATATATTGGTCATTTTATGATTAAAAAAATTTTATTTTATGAATTTGATTTCCGTAAAAGAAAGGGAAGTGTCTTAAGATTCCCCGAATCGAGGGTCTCCCTCAAGCTAGAGGCGAAAATATATTGCCTTACTCCTCTGCATCTTCAGACGTTTGTTTGATAGTTAAACAATTTTTCAACAAAAATATGTACATTTTTTCTTAATTTTATATTTTTCTTCAAGTGCCTTACTCGATTCCGAGCTTCGGCGATTACAATGGACAGTATCCTTTCCATTGTAATTTTTCCTGGGGAAATTTTTCACAGGGGTGGTTTCCCATTGCCTTCCCCTGAAATAATATAATTTAAACTTATTTAAAGAAAACAAATAAACTTAAGAAAAGAAGCATTAAAAGGCAGTATCAAAAATTTTATTAGTTCAATTTAAATTTCATAAGGTTATCCCCCTTCAGGAGTCTAACAGAAGTGCCAAGCAAGCTATTCGGAAAATTTTAAATTTTTCAAAATTTAAAAAAGACTAGTCTTCAATCATAAAATATAACAAAATGTTCTAGAATCTTCAGTGAATTTGATTTTTCCAATTGATATCTTGAGAATAAGTAAATATTAAATTAGATAGTGGATTAAACTGGTTTCAAATATTTAGTCTTTAAAATGATATAAAGAAAAAAAATTATTTCAATCATACTAGATTGTGTTTTAGATATCGATTAAATATACCTAATATATTCTTATTAATGAGTTTTTGTATTGTAGGTAATCTTGAATAGCTTATCATCAGCCAACGACCTGTTTTTTGAATTATTTTTAAACTAAAGCAGAATTGGCAATTAAAATTTACTTTGTTTTATAATTGAAATACCTACGCTTGATAAAATAAAAATTCCACATTTTTTTATTCATTAGTAATTTTCATGCGAAGAATTTATATAGATATTAGTACTCGGATATAAGTATTTTTATATTTTTATTAAATAAGGTCAAATACCTTCAACCAAAAACATCTAGGTATATTTACTCAATTAATTATTTGCTTGGACCTGCCTAAGTGTGCTGACAGATTTGTTTTCCTTTAGACTTGAGTAATTACACTTTTAATTTAATAAAAATATTTGAATTGACAGCTATAAACTTTTTAATATCCTTGTTGTTTCATTAATCATTAGTAGTTAACGTCATCCTAGCTAATGTTAAATTAGAAATTAATTTCTAACAAACATGAATAATGATTTATTTATTAAGCCTCTTTGAAAGTTCCTAATTAAATATATTTATACTACCTCATTTGCTATATACTTTTTACTTTATTTTCGCTTATAATAAACTTTAAAAAAATCAATTTCAGTAAATTGCCCATTAATATAGCCAATTGTTTATTTTGAGAAAGAAAAGAGATAACTCTCCACACACTAATTATACAGAAAATACAACAAAAAAAAATTACTATGTACCTACACAAATATTTCTCATATCTATGTTGTTTGTATGTATTGTAGTACCATAAACATATAATTACTATCTATTAATAATTTTAATATTAGAACAATCGAACTAAATTTTATTATCTAACTAGGAAATATGTGTAATTAGCTGGGTTATGAGTCATTAGATGATATAAAAGTAAAAACAAATTATGATTTTAAGTGCATTATCAAATGCAACTGGAAATTTAATTTTATATAGGAATTCACATCGTCTTAGACATCTATAAAATCCAGAATTTGTAAACTTCCGTTTGTTCATTAGAAATGCTTTCAGAGTAAAAAATAAATAAAATATAACTCAAATCTACGAATAGACTATAGAAATGAATAAATAATTAAATATTAAAAAGTATAGAGATCTAAATTCGTTTTAAGAATAATAATACTACTCACGACACAATTGAATCACAGAATGAATTTGTTCAATTTGCATAATATCTTTAAAAACTAAGTTTTAATTTTTGTTTGAAAATATTCAGAGAGTCTGAGAATCGTTGGCCGTAACTAGTAATTGGTGAGGTTATTTTAATTTGAAAATTGATATGAACATAATATGTTTGAGATTAACTTAACTTTCTATATCTTGATAGACTTTTGAATTACAGTCGATTAAACATGATTTTTAGATAGATTATTTTTAATTGAAAAGTTTTCTTCTGCAGAGAGCTGCAGAGTTGATGATTTACAAAAAGAAATCAATTAGATTCAAACAAATAAATTAAGAAAAAAAAATAAAAATTAATAATTCCAGCAGAAGACACACTTTTTTATCGTCTCCTTCAAATAAATTATAGGGATATATGTATAAGTACATAGAAAAAATTATTTATTGATTGTTTAACAAATATTAAAAAATACAAATCTTTTAAAAACAATCAAGAACACGTTTATTTGAAACCAAACGGAGAATTTCCCCCCTTTTCAATGGTAAATTTTTGTAAAAAAGAAAAAAGAAAAAAAAAGTTGCTTCCTCTAAAAGTGTTGCTTTCTAAATTTTAGAGGAAGCAACTTTTTTTTTCTTTTTTCTTTTTTACAAAAATTTACCAGTGAAAAAGGGAGAAATTCTCCCGAAACGTTTGGTTTAGAATAAACGTTTCCTTGTTTGCTTTTAAAAGATTTGTATTTTTTAATATAAGTACATACCCATTTTATTTGGTATTATGTATATGTTTATTTGCATCAAACAGAGGAGAACCTTATTGATTTCTATTTACATATTATGTTTTCTAGAAATTGGACTTCAATTTTATTTTTTAGATATAATAAGAATAAATACAAGATAAATTATATGTACTTTATTTAGTTAGTGAAAATGTTTTTGATTGAATTATCCTTTAATTTAAAAGTAATAATATTAGATTGGAAACCTGTTTAAGACTTGCTTTCCTCAAATTTTCTGATTTTAAATTTTTTCTTGTATGGTATGAATGCAAGAACATGTTGCAAAAAGGTGCAACTCTGTAATCAGGGTGAATCCTTACAGTGGGAAAAGAAGAAATAGAATAGAAATACATTTCAGGGATTAAGTCAAAGTTAAAGGTCCCTGTGGATGCAGGTCTTGAATTTGAAAGATTTAAGGTTAGGCTTATTTCGCAGGAAAGGCGGATACGGGAATCTCTAGAAGTTATAGTAAAATACGAGTTGGCGAGTTGTTGTTCGTTTAGTATCTAACTCAATCGCGAAATTCTTGAATGTTCGAGCGCGCTAGTTAAGGTTGGATCTCCTTTTAGTCGGAGTGGTTGTTTTTGAAGTGCATTCAAAATGGGTGGAGGCCCACCTCCATAGACGCGAGGCATATTTCAGAGAGGGACGAATTTGAATCTTGTAGAGAGGGGAAAATATCTGAAAAAAAAGCAAAAGCATCAGAAATCTAAGCTTACACGCTGAAGATTTTACTAGAGAACTAATGTACCATTTGAAGTTCACATCTCCTAATAGAGTCACACCCAACATGTGTATTTTTTAGACAGTGGACACTTAGAACTAGAAAATAGAAACTTGACACAGAACTCCAGCTTATTAATACAAAAAATGTTTGTCAAACTCTCTAACTCATCAGCTAGCTTACTATTGACACTTTGAGTTTTCTAATTATCTGCAACATAAATGAAAAGATAAACAAATCAATACAATTAAATCTATTTTAATCATTAATCAGAAAAATATTTGTTGAATATGAGACCATAAATCCGATCTCTATTGAAAATATTAAATTTATCTACGCATATTAACAATAATGAATGTAAGATCGACTAACCATTCATTTATTTATTTAACCTATTGTTTCACATACTCGTATACAATTATTCGGTTTATATTGAATGAAATTTTTAGTTTAACTATTGTAGGTGATCAATGTTCACTGTTCACTCTGCCCATTTACCCAACTACACCTTCAGTAATGGATTTACATTGATTTTATTATCATACTAAGAGAATCAATTTAGTCAATTAGTTCAAGAGTAGATTCCATTTAACATTTCAATGTTACCCATTGTGAGCATGTCACGTTAGAAAATTTCTATAGAGGTAATACCATATAATATAATAGTATAGAGAAGTTCTATTGCAAACAGGCAGAGCAAAATTCAAATTTTTGTAAATCTATAGTAAATGTCTTTTGAGTCGAAAAATGGCTAAATATAATCTCTCTTTGTGTATGTCGTAAACAGAGATATAGCTAGCCTTGTCTCTTCCGTGTTCATTTTTTTGAGTCCACTACTGACATAAATAGTGACATATTTAATAGATTAGACCGAATCAGCGGCCAAGATAATACCCGCAACACTTTTAGGTCGCATCCTGCAGTTTTACCATTTTTAAAGTGACATAAATAGGAATCAAAAGAGAATTCCAGTACTCTTGGTCATTTAGTTCCCTACGAAAAAAGTCGAAAATTCTTTTCGGTCAAACAAATGTCCAAAAATTTCGTTGACTAAAAAATATAAACATTTACTAGAAGTAAGGATAGTTGAGCAATCGCGAATTTTCTTCGCTATAGCTTTATCAATTTAAAAATTTATTTAGAAAATAAATTACTTGTCAGCGTTATTTTTTTCTGAATTCAGATATCCAGAATAACAGGATAAGCCATAGAAAGTTCATACAGGTGCCAAAATCTTTGTATTTCATAAACTAAGAACTGTATTGATTTCGGTCTTTCGAACATCAAGTTAAAAAAAAAAAAAATGAATTGCCATAGCTATCAATTGAAATTCAGTCAACATGTTTGTATAAATAAACTGAATTTTTTTTGCCAAAGGAAAACTTTTTTAAGACTCGGTTCGAATTTCGGCATATCGTAGTGATTTGGTAATTTTTTGTCAGCAAATGGTTTTAGTTAGAAGGTGATGGATTTACGTACCTGCAATTTTTTCATATGTGCCAAATTTGAGAAAATTATTTGCAATCCGATAAATGTACCATTTCAATTCATTTCTAATTCTCTGTATTTTTGAATCAGAAATCCTAAAGCAAGAAAGCCCTAAATTCAAATTCAAATTTGTTTTGTAAATACAAATATATTGACAACGAAATAAACTCATTGCATTATTGAGTTGTGGTTTGTGGGGAGTATTGAGAGATACACTCATAAGACAACAAAACAAACTAATGCTTGAAAACGATTTTTATTCACATTTTTAAACAGACAAATGAATTCAAACCTTGAGTAATTCTTTTATAAATTCTATTCTTTTCGCATGTATTGGAAAAGCCATATTTTATGGGACACTTGGTAGAACTCATGTATATAATTAGATATAAAATTAAGTAGCAACATGTGATTGAATCTATATTGAATTAGATAATCCCAATGTTTCAATTTGAAATTTTAGAAAGGTTGTGTAAAGCAATCTGTTGAGCTTGCTTCTCTATACCCAGAGGAGTAACCCCTGGGTTAGCCTAACACCGACCGGAAGCGCAAAACCACAAGGGGCGGCGTAAAGGCAAAACAAATATTATACCCCACCACAAAACACACTTTGAAAAAATAATAAACTAGAGTAACAAAGTGATTAGGAGGGAGTGCGGCTGTCACTAGATAGCAAATTTGATACCGAGACCACAAGGGGTGGCACAAAGGTGAAACAAATATTATGCCCTACTACAAAACTCCGAAACAACTGGGGAAACAAAAGTGATTAAGAGGGGATCCCACTTTCACTAGATAGAAAATTTGACACCGAAACTCCATTGACATTTGAATCACGGAGAAGTATTCAGGAAAATGATCATGGTTGTTGTCCTGCCGATCAACACACAGTTTTTTGGCTCATTATTGTTTAATATTGTCTGAAATGTGGAGAAAAAATATTTTTTACACACACTCAAACAAACAAAAAATGAAAATGATTTTCTTCCACTTTAAGTACGATTAGGAAAAAAATTCTTAGTGAATTACACATTTGCCATCAGTTGATGAATCTCAATGAACTATATTGGGTCCAAGTTTGTAACAAGAAAATTTTCTAAAGCGAATCTAAATAGAATTTTGTAAAATAATGTAGGTATTCATTATTTTGGAGGCTCAGGGGGGCCCCGGACCCCCCGGAACCCCTCCATCACTCATTAGGATTTATTAAGTTTAACACTTAATAATTATTTAGTATTTATTATTAAGTATAAAAAACAATAAAGAAAACAAGAGGCTCCGAAAATCAAAACTATTGAGGGAGCGGATCAGAGTGCGACCGTTCGCGACGGAGGCTTGAATTGAACTGTTGAATTAAGTTATATTAATTTTTATTTTATTTTATTTTTTTAAGATATTAGAATTAGATTTTCATGAATCTACATTTTTATGTAGTGTCATCTAAATTTCAGGGTGGGCGCAAAAGGGCTTTTGCTGGCTTAAAAAAAATTAAAAATCGTATTTATGTTTAAAATTTCTACATTATTTTAAAATAAATATCATATTATTTTTTTATGTTAGTAAAAGCAAGAGGGCCTCGAATATATCCTAAATTATTGAGGAGGCTGCATTGGTAAGAGGTTAAAAATCACTGATTTCCACTGAGCCCAGGCCAGTACGTCCCTGAAAGGTGCCAGTCTTTCAATAAATATCATTTACCCAACCAAAGTCAATCTTTCATATTCATGTATAAACAAAAAAACTCTATTTTTGTCAGGTGTAGGATGAAAAATGATTTAAGAAAATCCTCAATTTAATAATTTTAGTATCCCTATCTCTTTTATCTAGTTTCAATTTTGCAAATCCTTGTTTATCAGGGATGAAACATACAGCAGAGCTTTATTTTAGTTATCATCCAACACAGTCTCTTTATTTAATGAAACATTCGATTGAATTTTGTGAAAAAACACCAAACATTCTAATTCAATTGTTGTGCATGTGAATTGGAGATTACGGCTTGGTCGCAAAGCCCCTAGTGTCGATCACTTTCCGTAATACGGCTGTCACGTTCGTTCATGGAGATGAGCAAACTACAATTTGAGAACGACGGGTAATAAATTTTAAAAGCGAAACCTAAACAAAGTCTTATGAAATGAATTACTAAATAAACAGGAGAATAAATATTTAAAGGAAGATTTAATCAAGATTAATGTAATACGTCAGTGGACAGGCCCGTAAGAATGGGTTTCAGGGATCTTGAGCCCCCGCCCCCTCTCCATCAGTCTACTAATTAATTTACTTTTAATAATTCCCATAAATTTTACTTCATTTTTTATTTTACCATACGTAGTATAATAATAAGAAAATCCACGGAAATAATGTGTTAGGTCATATTTCGTAAATTTTAATTATTTTCGTTGTACAATAATTGTCCTGAGTCAACACTTGTCCCAATCCAATCTGATTTAATGAACAAGTTAACATAAATCTTGTTCGAGTATTATGTAGGACAATCAATGAACTAAATTACACCCTTTGGACATGTTAAACATAATCATACATCGACATGAACTAATCAATCTCAAGGACATCTTTGACAAAATTAGCCTTTGCCTTGTCCCAATTATCACTAAGCCAGCCAATAGTCTAATTAGCTAATTACGATAAACTTAATACGATAGAAAATTAGTGGAGAATATGAAGTCTTTTTCAAGACTTTCTGCTGAAATTTTAGTAATTTGCCCATTTCTTTGTCGCAACGAAGACTTTGATCTAGAAAATTAAAACTTAGTAAAATGGTGTAGCTTGGTAATATGAACTTTGGTTTCAAATTTCAGCTCATTAACTACAACTATTCAAGAGATCCACATATAAAGATTCGATTTTTTTGCTTTTTCAACCGGTAATTTTGAAATCTTATCATTCTTCGTTTTAGAAATATACATATTTTCGAATAAGAACTGACTATCTAAGATTTTATGTTCTTAAATTATCGGGGGTATCAAAATTCAGACAAGCCGACAAAAATACTAGCTTAGAATTGATTTTTCTTCATGTTTCAGACATTACCTAAAGCGAAAAATTTAATAATTGATATTTGAGTTTAATATAGAATATAAATTTACCTGAACTATGACTAAAAAATCATGTTTCGATATCTAGAGTACTTTTACTATATATTTGAATTATTTTATTTATTAAAGTTGAAAATTATTTGAAATATTGTACTATATCTGTTATTTCTCATGAGATCCATGAGTGGAAATACCCGATTGGATAGATGATATTCGTTTTGATAAGCTCATTAATTTCTCTTCGTGAATCATCACTTTTGTTACTCTCTAGAAAGAAAATATTTTCTATTATAACATATCCGTTAATACGTTTCTAGAAAGGTAAAGTATCACAACTCCTAGTCTATCCCTTTAGGCCTGGCCAACCTAAATTTCACCATGGACAGCAATGACGAGTTCCAAATTTTCATGGGTCGCAGATAAATAAGAATAATTTTCCATTTTTTTTTTCGATCTGGCTTTACAGCGAATTTCATTCCTACTCAGGAGACCTGAATCAGAAATATTTGTTATAATAACTCTGGAAAAATCACTGTGTCTACGAATAAATCTACCTTTCCATACATATTATGAAGTAATCAAGTGATATTAGAAACAGTTAAATACAATTTTACAACTTATTTCCGACTTAAAAATCAGACTGTTTATAAAAAAATACAGAGGGATAGAGAGAGAAAGAGATTATGTTGTAATCAAGACCGAGAATAACTTAATAAGATTTGTTGTCAATGATTCTAAGAGGATTTCCTTTTGAGGGGCGCTTGCGTCCCCAGCAAATTATACGTACTATATATCCGCTCAAATAGACGCGATGTTTATTCCAACTCTAAATATCGCAGCAATTTGGCGTTCATTAAGAGTCAAATAACTTCTTGTCTGCCTTTCAGGCTAAATTTAATGATCTTATTAAATCAGAGAAAACATCTCCATCCTCGCTTTACATATATTGAGCTGACTACAAAGAGGCTGAAGATTTTAAGCAAGGCACACGACTCGACCCGACCCTAAGGCCAAACATCGACTCTTAGATTGGAAAAAAAAGTTTAAAAGAAAATAAGAAAAAAGTTAATTGATTAAATTTTTCATTGAATTCCGTTCTTTAGTTAAAGTCTAGAAATCGGCCTGAGATAATTCGGAACGTTTTTAGGGTTATGTTCAAACACAGAACACGAATGTTCGTTATAAATATATGTTTATTTGCATCAAGCAGAAGATAACCTCATTGATTTCTGTTCAGAAACGGTTATACTTCTGAAGAGTACCTATATGAAGCTGCAAATATAGGCAGAAGTTGGCTAATATTTATGTACGAAAGCCAATAGGAATTGGATTCAAAGGTGAAAACTTTTTCAAAACTTGGTACGCTCTCCACAAACTTTTGTGATTTGGCAATTTTTGTCATCAAATGACTTAAGCTACGAAGCTGAAATCTAAAACTAAAGTGCAACTAATTAATACAAAAAATTTTCTACTAAATTACAGCTCATTAATTGACGCCATTCGAGCTGAAATTAAATTTTTTCTGAATTTCTGTATTTAAAGGGGTTTAGTCTGTAAAGATATCGAAGACTAATTGTAAATGGGATTTAGTTTAAAATAAAGAAGACCAAAGGAATGATTTCAGAAAGATGGATGTCTGGAAATCCCACAACTGAGAGACATTCTGTCCAGAATTCGGAGCACTAAAACAGCAAACATAATAGATTGAAAGAGTCTGCATTAAAGATATAATAAATAACAATCAAATGGACCCAAAATTAGTCACTAAAAGGTTTAAAATAAAGCTCATACATCTTTATATAGGGATAAAGGTATACATATACTATATGATTTTCCCAGCAGAGTTGTTCTTATCGTGATGAAATAATAATAAATATTCAAATTCAATTCGATAGAAATAAAAAATAAATAATTACAAATATAATTTGAATTGAATAAACAAAATATTTAATTACAAATTTGAAGATTTTATCTAAAATTTAAATTTACAAAATATTAAATTATTATAATATATAACTAAATATAACTAAGCTTCTTGAGGATTAAAATAAAAAATTCTCAAAAACTAATCAAGAAATTAAATTATTATTTATAGTTTGATTGAAATTTTTAATTTGAGAAAGACTCATTCCAAATTTTGGTCTCAGGTGAAATATTTACTCACCCTGATAACTAAGCATCTAGGTTTCTGCAAAATTTTAGCTTTCTTTGTTTTCTAGAATTGGAGATGTAATAATTTTAATTTCTTGAACCCTCATTTATTTTTTGCTTATATGTAAAAAATTAAGTTTTATTAAATAAAATAAAATTCAACGCATCAGTAAATGTCAACAATCTTGACTTTTAGTCGTGAAGATTTAATAATTTTAATTTTTCGGAATCCCTTCTCATTATTTAGGTTTTGTAAGTTGTCTAAAGTCTATGTCTATACCATATATAGACTTTCTAGCTAATAAATTTGCAATTCAAATTTTTTTTGCTTGGGACCAATCAATTTTGACTACTTTTTTGAAGGTTCGTAAAAGCTACACCTCACCGATACCAATTTGCACCCTTTGACTTAAAAATTTTAAAACTTTTAATTTTTTCGATAATTTCGACAACATTATCTAAAGTAAAGTAGATACAATTTCAGCTCTCCCATCAGGATATACATAATAAACGAACATACACATTATTTTATTTATATATAAATAGATAAGATTTTGTCTAAGGGTATGTGGCATTACTAAAAAAAATTAATTTCAACTTTTTCTATAGAAATGCAAATCAACGTTTGAAATGAACAAGAGTCAATTAAAATTAAAACAAGAAATGTTTATTTTTTAAAATAGGGGTGTTAGTAAAGGGATAGGTCATTTAATGGAACTATAGGGACCAGAGGGGCAGTCTGCATATTGGTCTACATCTGCTCTAATTACATTGGTTTTAGAGCCAAACGCGTGGAACGATCCGAAACCTTTCAGGAGTGGAAAACATTTATTCACAATTTGTTTAGAATAGCATATTATATAACGTGACTGGATGGTCAGAGGGACTTAAAAACAAGTTACAAAGATGATTTTTCAAAGTTTAATAAAGGCATTTTCGGGATTTTTATTTAAATTATTTTTCCCCGAAAAGCATTCTAATAAACTAAAATAATCATTTTGATATACAATATCAATTACATTTTGTGGACAGGGAAAAGCTTTGTTGAGCCAATTGAGTAACTAGAAATTAAGGGACCCTAGTCAATTTTATAGTCAGGCTCTCAATTAAATGAAAATTAAATTAAGCCCACGAAAAATTTTATTTGGTTGGTCATTTACAATTTAAGGTAAACGTGGTATTTTATAAGTTTTTTAACTATTGTACAAACACGTTTCTTTCCATTTTATTAGAGATATTCAAATAAAAAACAGTTGTGATGAGTGGATGAACAAGTATATTTTATAAGTCTATACTAAAATTATAAAGAAAAACAGTCGAATTTTTTTAATGCAATCGAATTCAAGAAGGGGCGCACCAGTAAAGAAGCAGCCCCTATGGATCTCGAAAGACCCTTGCATTACCGAAGAGAAGGAAAAGTTGATTAAGTGAGAGGGTGTAGACGTAGGTGTTTATGCACTCGGGTTTTGAAGGTTTGAAGATTATAAGTGCTGGGAAAGATGGAGGCTGGGAGAGAGTCCCAGTTCCTTGAAGTCACGGGGATATACGTATTGACGAATGAAGTGGTCCGGCACTTTTCCAATTTGACAGCGAAAGAGTGTTGGGAGTCGGCAAAACGCGTACTACGCGCAAAGCATGCTTTGGGGGGAATTATAGATTTCATCTCATCAGAGCACCTGCCGTGATAGTAGCTATAGAAAAGGGAAAGGGCAGAGACATTTCTTCGATGAGCCAGCGAGTCGAGGGAGTCGGTGAGGGTAGAATCGTCAATTAGTCTGAAGGCTCGTTTCTGAATTGCCTCCAGGGTATCAAGAGAATATTTAGAGGCTCCTCTCCATAGATGAGAGCCTTATTCGAGACAGGGGCGGATTTGGGCCTTGTAGATGGTGAGAAGATGTGGGGGCGTGAAAAATCGCTTGGACCTGAATAAGTAACCAATCTTCCTTGCTGCAGATTTAGCCTCAAAGGAGATGTGTTCATTCCAAGACAGGTCAGACGCGACAGAGATGCCCAACATGGATAGGCTGTCACACATTTTCAGTGTATTCGAATCGAAGTGAATATCAGGGAAATTTTTATTTTCGCGCCTAGAAATTAGACAACATTGAGTCTTGTTTGCATTAAAGTTAACTAAATTTTGAGAGCCCCATTTATTCAGTTTATCTAGGTCGAGAGTGATTGAGGAGGCAACATTGATTCTATTATTCGGGAGTGAGGGTTTGCCGTGCAGAGTGCTATCGTCGGCTTAACAATGAGTGGGGTTTGACGTTTGATCTATATAATTTATATAAATTGTTTTTAACACTTACCTACACTCTAAAACTACTTAATAAAATTGATTACTTTGACATTTATATTTAAAAAATATAATGTGTAAGTATTTAGATCGCATCCCGAGATCCTAGCACTTTGAGAGCTTCTATCTCTGAGATGAAAAACGTTTAATTTCATTTTGTCAATTCTAGGTGGAAGAAATCCATGCCCTTAATATTGTGAAACCGGATTTAGAACAAAAAACCGGATATTGTGGTCCCTAGAGGGGCCAAAAAGTGACCAAAATTCTCTTGGTTGTTCGTTCGTACTTATGTAATTATGTATGTATGTTTTCGTTTCGCAACCGTAAGTTTCAGAGCTACGAAATTCGAAACTTAAGCTCGATATAGGTTAGAATGAGTACAGTAAGCTTTTGGAATCGGAATAACGGAAGTTGTCATTTACATGAAATGTTTTTTGGGATTTTCTCAAAAACGGCTCTAACTATTCAGAAAACTATAATTTAAAAGTAACGATTAATGCAAAAAATAATTTTGCCCAATGTATCTACTATATTTGGGTATTGTCAATAATGGGATAAAAAAATTCAAAGTGCCCAAGTCTTGGGATGGCAACGTAAAAGAAAAGCAGAAATTTGTTTAACAATGAATACTAATGAGACATTTCTAGAGGGATCAGAATGTTTGATCTGTACAGTCTCTATTGAATATTTTTTTTTTTTTATTTATTTAATGTCACCGGGAACAAAGCCCATTTAGACAGCACATAAGTAAAGCTCTATTGAATATACTCTGGGTGAAAATTTCAAGATCATTGATTTAATGGACAAATACCATATACTCGCTTTTGTTTTTTAATTAAAAAATGCATGAAATCAGGATAAATAAAAATCCTTTTTTTTGCTTTAAACGATCGTTTGCACTTAACCAAAGAGATAACTATTTATAAATAAGTGATAGGACGTAAAAGGATAGAAATGCCTATCGTGCTCGTATTTTTCCCTTTCGGTTCGTTGATCCCTTTTTTTGTTGAAGAGGACGTAATCCGCTGGCATTGTCTGTCAAGTGCTCAAGCAGATCGAAAAGGGAATTGATCCGCAAGCGTAGAAAAAAAAACTGCGCATTTATTTATCGACACATGGGCATTCAAGTCTGCCTTGTAATCACTTGTAAAATTACTACTCCTAAGGATTTATTAACTTTTCACTCCCCCAATTTTGAACTCAACTTGTCTCGGCGCAAAGTCAAAATAAAGAGGGTTTTATTTTATAATATTCATTAAAGTTATCTAAGAGGATTAAACAGTCCCTGGAAATTAATTAAAAAGCTTTAATAATAATACAAAAGAAAACACTAAATAAAAAAATAAAATAAAAATTAATGATTAGAAGGTCTGGAAATTTTTCAAGTTAGACTACCCTTAATCAAATGAGAAATTAATTAAACGTTATAACAATGTTCCAGCCTTTATTTCTTGAAAGGTATTATGTGTTTTAAAGTAATAAAAAATGATAGAATTTCAATTAATTTCTATAATGCTTTTATAATAACATACATTTTTAGAATATTAACCAAAATTTCAATAAGGTTTTTCTTTTGGAAGGCCTAAAGAAGATAATCTTCATTAGAAACGTTACAGCCATCTCCAGAAGAGTCAATAGTATTGCCAGAATTGACAGAAAGAGTCGTGATATAATTTTTTTGCAAGTGTAAACTTCGCCTTCGGCTATGCAACCCATTAGGTTGTAAATAGTATCCGTTGCCTACCCTACAGGACGCCCCGTCTTGTCACAAATATATTATTATCTACACCAGGGATGTCCAACCTCTTGGCTTACACGGGCCATATTTGAAGAAAAAAAATTTTCTCGGACCGCGGATAAAATATTATAATTCTATTGATATTTGTTATTCAAAAAAAATGTTAATAATATAGAAATAAGAACTTTTTTTTTTAGCTCATAGTGAGATTCTAATTTTACTTTTCGTAAATTTTACACTTGAAAATAGCTTCTTGTATATATAAATACATATCTACATACTTATAAAAAGTGATATTATGTATTAGTATTTGTTTATATTTTTTCCTGGCTAGATAATTAATATTAAATTCTAATAAAGATACAATATTCAATTTTTCTTTCTGATCGGTATCTAATTGTTGTTCTAGAACAGTGGTTCCCAACCTGGGGGCGATCACCCCAAAGTGGACGATTTGGGTTATCGGAGGGGCAATAAATAAGTGGGGGCGATGAGTAATCAAAGGGGGGGGAATTAAAATAGTACTGTACAGTAGACGTTGCCGTGATTGATAACAATTCAAACTTCATTTATTTTTTCAAATTTTAACTGTCAACTTTTTTAATTTTTCCAGATTCCAATTTAAAAATGAAAACATGTTGACATGAAAACAAAAGTACTCCCGTTTTTTTTTTAATGTACGTCAATGATCTTAGTTAATTATTTCACTTCTTTGTTCTTAAAAAAAATCTGTAAAAATGTACATTTTAATTGTTTTTCTATTTTATTTAAGAGTAACCGGATAAAACTGGTTTAGTTATTTTTATACGGTAATAAAATTGTTTAGAATAATAAAACTGCTATATTATTTACACTTTACTTCAAATTAAAATTAGGCATACAATGAAAATTAAAAAGGGGCGATAGGTGTTAGTCAACCTCCAGAAAGGGGAGATGGGCCACAAAAGATTGTGAACCACTTTTCTAGAACATTCAATCAGAAAGTTTGCAAGTAGAAAATTTGTTTCTAATGAAAATGGAGTTGAAAATAGAACAAAATGATGATTATTTTGATACAATTTGATGGCTGTATATGTATATAATTAAGTAATGCAGAGAGATTCAGCCAATGGGTAGCCTCTGCTGAATAAAAAACTCCCAATTATGGATAACGTTTCGGCTTTAATTCAATATTGCCATCATCAGTTCCTAAGAGTTGATGAGTCTCTGAAGACGTGCGCCATATTTGTATATAAATGGCGCTCGTCTTCAGATACTCATCAACTCTTAGGAACTGATGATGGCATTATTGAATTAAAGCCGAAACGTTTTCCATAATTGGGAGTTTTTTATTCAGCAGAGGGTACCCATTAGCTGAATCCCTCTCCATTACTTAATTAGGATGATTATTTTTTCGGAAATCTTGAAATCTAGTTCCAGATTCAAAGTTTAAAATTAGCCCTTTTATTTTTCGAAAACTTCACAGTAGATTTTCAGATTTCTTATTTTAGAGAAAAAAAAGAACGAATAAACATTTCTCAGTTTCATACAAACATTAAAGAAAGCAAAATATTAATTACTACATAAAAAAATATTAATAACTCCTACACATAATTATTTTTATTTCAAATGATTTAATTCCAGTAATGAAGCTGTTTTGGGATTAATTTTATTAAGATTTGAATTTTTAGTTAAATCACACATAATTATTGTCTGCTTGCTGGCTAAATAGAACTGGCTTTTGTTTGTTTTCAATCAATATCAACAGAGAGAAATGAATGGTTGCGAGGTTAAGAGATAATTAAAAGAGCTGCTTTCGTGTAAATATTATTCAATTTTCAAAAAAAGCAGCCAAGTGCGAGTCTGGACACACTGCTTGAAAGCTGTGTAGGTTCATTGGCAGCGACTAGGTCGTTAAGGGAAAAAATAAAAAATAGCATATTTAATAGAATTTCACAACCTATCTAACCAGCTTGATGGGATGCGTAGATTTTTTACATACGATGAATTCAAATAAGGAAGAAACTAATGGGCAAGTCGAGTGGTGCCCACACTAGTTGATTTTAACCGCATTCAGACTAATTATTTTATAGCGATTAGCGACTAACTCCCAGTAAGACAGTTCCATGAATTTTCGGAACCTTTTAATTAAAAATGGTTGCAAACTTAGAGAAGGAGATTTTGAAAATAAAAATAAAAATTAAAAAATAACATTTGGAAAGATTAGTTTCTTGCCGAGAGTAGCAGAGTTTTCGATTTTTAAGAGTGAATCAATGAAGGTGTCCTCTGCTTGATATAAATTGGTAACTTTGTTATTATCAGAGCTATTAAGTCGGTAAAATAGTAGGATTTATTAGGGCTAAAATCAGGAAAACATTTGAGCATCGCATTTTTAAGTTATGGTCAAAACTTACATATTTTTTTAAATGGCACACTCATCCGTATGTTTTGTTATACTTTTATAGACAATTTTATTTTGAACAAAAAATCCTTATAGTAGAAAGAATTTGTAATAAAGAAGTTATTGAGATAATGAGATATTTTATATTAGAATTCATATGGAATATAAAGGAAAATATTGGGGATAATCAGCCATAGCTAACAGTGAATAAAAAAATGTGTATCCATAAGAATGTTGTTTTACTTTTTTATTCCTTATCCCAAGCTGTTTCCAGTAGATATTAGGAAATGATTTTACATGTAATTACGAGTTTTAATTCATATACCATATATCGCTGATGTCTAAGTTTTATTCTATTAAAAAATCAAACAAAATACAAAATAATTTGTAGCGATGAATATTTAAAAACCTTGTCTTTCTGTTCATCACACTTGATCATTTTTTTTTAAACACTCGTTATTGATTTTAAAATATTGTTTATGATAATCGAATTAAAATCTTCAAATTCATCTAAAGTTACTTATGTTATCTCAATAATTGCTTTATTACCTAATTTTTCGTTCTGATAACTTTTTCTTCAGGATCGAAATGTCTAATAAAGAATAATAAAATTACAGAATACAAGATGTTCAGTTAAAAAATTAAACATGTTTTCGAAAATAGCATAAAATTACTTAATTGATTTTCTAATTTAACTACTGCATTTAACTTACAAAATCAACTTTTTTGCATATTAAATTGAGTTCATGGCTCCCTAGATCTAGAAAAATGCACTTTAAAATTAGCACCTGATATATAATGTATTATTTTGATAAATTTCAAATTCAATTAATATTTTTTGTAAATAATATTTTATTTTTGAAAAAGTTATGATAGTGTTTTTAATAAAAAAAAATGGATTTAATCTCTAATCAGAACTTTTATTAATGCTTATTAAGAGTGTACAGTAGGCAGGCACCTGAATGAATATGACATTGTATTTATCTCTATCTATGGCTTCTTTAAATTTAAAAATACATTTTCTCTTATGGATGTAATAATATTCATATCAATCAGTTTGGATCAACCGATCATCTTTTTCATTGATTTTTTTTTTCAAAGTCTCTAGAAAATATTAAAGTTGATTCTTTTATCTCTCTCTTAATATAAATTCAAACGATATGGGACAAAAAAATGTAAATAAAATCATAATATCAGAATATTATAATATGAAAAGAAGAGCTCTTTTTGTAGCATAATGTATTTAAAAGCTTCGCTCGGTCCCGCAGGAGGCTGCGCCTAAGTCTCCTTATAATCTTGTTAGAATAAAAATTAAAATGATATTTTGCCGAATGTAGTAGTAGAATTATTTTTTCATAATGGATAAATTGGATATTGTGTCTCTTATCTGTTCAATTCAAAAATTTTAATTTTATTTGAGAGTGGATGGAGTCAATTCAGAAATGAGCTATCAGATATTATATACGACCTACTCTTACTAAATCCCTGGTTCATCAAAGAAGCGTTTCTGCTCTTATCATATTTTATACATCACGACATGTGTTCCGATGAGATAAAATCAATAGCCTCCCCTCCCCCCTTCAAAGCCTGCTTTGCGCATAGCCTGCGATTCGCCATCTCGCCACGCCTTTTCGGGGTCACATTGGAGAAGTGCCGAACCACTTTATTCGATAACATGTTTACATATTCCCTTAACCTTATAGAGATCTGAACTCTATTGCTGCATTTCTATTTCCCTAGTTTTATAATTTTACATCTTTCAATTCCTTTAATGGTGAACTTCATCTTCATCTCTACCATTTCTGATGAACACTATAACGCCATTTATTTCTCTTCGGCCAAGCCCTATAGGATCTCTACACCTATTTGATATAAAATTTCAACTCAGTTTTTATTTTTAGTTAATAAGAAGAGAATGATGGAATTCTTAGATTTTTCATAATTTTAAGTTAACCCACTTCTGTAAGACTACAGGTATAAAAATCACATACAAATGGCTAACTGAAGTCCTCTCACACCGTCGTATCTTCTTTAGCTTACGCTACAATGCAGAGCGGACCAACAAAGCCTTGACTCTAAAAGTACGACAATCTTGAACAAATCCATATCAATTGTATGCAGGATATCTCACCAAAAATGTTCCATTGCAAATCTTTGTCATTAATTTACATATTATCAATTTGAAAATTTATTGATATTTTTAAGACTTGATCATAATCATAGAATATACATGCCTAAGACTGATTTGACGCAATTACCCACCTCCATTTGAACTTATCATATAAACCTACAGTCCTGCATTTCAATTTGAAGTTTTCATCCAGATGTTTTAAATCTAAACAAATCTTTGTTTTGGAAATAAAAACATTTTAGTATCAATATTTTTATTTATTTCAAATCCTAGCCTAGATTAGCTCGCCAAGTGTATCTTGTTTTATAAAATAATATTGCTAGGACAAAAGGTGAATACCCTAGATTGTTTTAGTATATCGTTTACATTTTTTTTAACGTCTGGAAATAAATTATCTTATGAAATTCAAATTACTTAACTCGGCGAATATATAAAGTCAATAAAGTTAATGAATATTAAACATTCCTTAAAATTAAAAGAGCGTAAGGATGGGTCGAGAAGTAATATCATTTTTTTTTTTGATGTTTTAAATTAAAAAATTAAATCAATTTCTTTAAGTTCAGAGATTATTTTTCTAATTTAAAAAACGAAATATAATCATTTTATGATTTTTAAATTTTGTAAATGTAATTTTCATTTACACGAAACAGACACTATGCACAGAACGATAGAGTTGTAATCTTGATATCCTTTAGATTTATTTTTTATTCAAAATCAATGATCTCTACTTTATTAATCCTGATTTCTTTGATGCGCATTTGCTGTTTGTAGGACTGTATCCGCAATCGAATGTGTGCAACCGCAAATATCATCTGTATATGGGTAATTCTGGTGCTAATAGAGCGTGTGTGTGTATGAAAGAGAGGGAAGGAATCGGGTTAGCAAATGGAAGACTGTTGATTGAACTCATATCCATGAATATGAATTCTAGGATTAGTTGGCTTTCAATAGACGATTTATATAAATTCTCGGATTTCAAATAGAATAGTGTAGCAATTCATAGAATGAAATTGTGATTATATGGAATTACTAACGAACGACATTAATAAGTAGGGAGGGGAAAAAGCCTCTCAGCAAACAACTCTCTCTACTCTCTCGTTCACTTCTCTTGTCGCTGAATAATAATGAGAAATAAGCTTGAAAATTAATTGAGCATCACGCTTTTGGACAAGCATCCTCATCTTTCATTTTTGTTTTTACTTTTTTAATTTCATTTACAATCTATATCTATATACAGGGTGTTTCTAAATTGATGCGAAATATTTTAAAAGGTGATTTTTCAGCAAAAATTAAGGGGGTCTTTCATATAATTTTTTGTTCGAACGCCCTTCCTCTCCAAGTTACTGGCCTTTGAAATTAGGGGGGGGGGGGGATTTGTTTTTATTTAATACTAGCTGCATATTTAATCTTGTTAGCCAGGGGGCCCCCTGGACCCCCACGCAGCTTGTTTATTGATGTTTTATTAATTAGCAGAGAATAAATATAATTACTTTATTTTAAAGTCTTAAATAGATACAATTGAAGATTCTATTTTACTGCATTATACATTATCTCTATACACTTTTTTTTAATAATTCAAGAATAATTAGATTATATAGCTGTGAGGCCCGCAATTTTAAAAATTTAAATAAAAATAACAAATATTTAAAATTTATTAAAAATTCACTTTTATCAATAAGAAAACATTAAAAAAGTTTTAATATATGTATTATTTATTTATTGATTAAAAAGACTTGAAAATTACAATTATTATTCATTTGGTAGACGCAAAAATATATACATGTTTTGGACACCTTTCAACAAATAACTTACAATATTGAAATTTTCCTTTTGAATATATGAGCCGTTTTCTTTGAAAGTGGCCTAAGTTCAATTTTGAAAAAAATGAGTTAACACCAGCTTTAGTTAGACAGCGATATTTTCTTTTCATTTTTATAAAAGCACAGTCACTGCAGTGAAGATAAGATATACTTACTTAAAAAAATAACTTCAATAATAATGTAACCCCATATATTGGCAATGAACTAAATATTTTCAAAAGCCATGTGTAATTATAACAAAATCTCTTCATTGCATCAAATAAGTCAAAAAAATTGCATTATAATTAATTAATTCTTACAAAGAAATATAAATAAAATTGTCTGTATAAAATTTCTATCATGAATGAAGAGATTTTGTTATAATAAGAATAGAGCGGAAACAAAAAAAGAACAAAATTAAACATGAAATTTTTATAACCTCCTTTTTTTCAAAGTCGGTTAATAAAATATAGATAGACTTAATTTGAAATTAAAAAAAAAAAGATTCCCTTTTGGGGAGATGGGTTCTCTGGCCTAAGCCTGACGTTTTTAGACCTTACCATTAAGAAAAGTGATGAGGTGTTGTTTGCTTGACCCTTTTAGGGGCTGCAAATAAAATTGAAAAATTATACTGATTTTAAATTGATGATACTATATCAGGTACATCCGCGGGAGTGAGAATAACATGTGTACACAATTTCATCTCAATTGGACAAACTGTGTCCCAAAATGTGAATGGTTGAAGAATTGAAATTCTAGGCCTAAAATATGAGGACAAAAATTATAATTTCTAGGCTCTTGATCGAATCTGGACAAACTATGTATAGTTAGATTTTATTAGAACTTATGGGACTGACACTTTGTCGGGATGGAAGGAATTGTGTAGAAACATGAATTGGCATTTACAGAAATAGACTTTGTGAAGTCTTCTATTCCAATAAAATGAATACAACTTTCATTTTTTGAATTACTCGGCACACTGGGAGGCGAAGCCTGTGTCCATGTTGTATCGAGTAATAAATGTGCAGATGAGCGATTCTTTCATCAAAATCTGATGGAGGAAAATTTCTAAAACGGGCAATGTTAGAATCATCTCTCTTCCATTTGGGCTAAGACATTTCAAGAATGCCAAATACAAGTTCTGACCTGTTTCAGACTACTAGAGATAAATTTCTTAATTTCTTTTATTCTAGCAATGCCCTTTTGCCTTTGAAACTTGGACAAAAACGAAACTAGTTAAATAGAGAGAAAATATTCAATTTGACTTTACTAAAATTAAAACAAAGATGTACAAAAGGAATTACTTGTTGCGGCTCTAACAGACGAGCGTACCGAGTCTCGAATTTTTTTTAACTTTTTCCTTATTTTCAGTTGAAAGTATAAATAATATTTTCAAAAAAATACGCATTTTGTGCGGTCTCCACTACCCTTAATGTGTCCCAAAAGTCATTGGCCTGTCTCTTTGTCTCAAAAATGTTTAATCCCAGAAAAACTAAATTCGAAATTTAAGTTTCCTGAGATATTACTGAACCTGTTTGTTTCAAATTCACATGTTCTTTCTTATCTAAAATTTCCTACTGTGTAATTTATCATGTTGAAGATACTATTAATATAGTAAATAAACTGTATAATTGTATTTACTTAATCTTGACTGGCTCAAAATTTATTTTGTCATAAATTATTTGAACGTGAAAGAGAATTGGTATTTTTTCTTCTGTCTTATATACCTATGTATCTTCATTTTTTTATTATTTTTTTTTGGGTGTGTGTTTGTTCTTTTTTAGTTGAGAGGAAGAAGTCAACTAATTAATTGAATTTGTTACTGAATAGCCTTATCTCTGGGAAAGTCATTATTAAGCTCATCTTTCAAAAATATCTCCAATTACAAGCTAAGAGTATTTCGAGAAAACATGGGTCATATTAAATAAAAAAAAAAAAAAAAAATGGTAAATTTTCTTATAGTATGAAATAAAATTTGACAAATATCTATACTCTTGGAAAAATCAACACAGCGTGCGCAGGCCAAGTTCGAGCATTAGCTTGGTCGTGCACGCCGTACGCTATTTACACGAACCATTTCGAGCCAATTTCGACCCCCTGCAGTGTGAACCCATTTGAGATACAGAGCTCAAATGAAAATTCTAGCCCGTTGGACCAAACGCAACCAAATTTTGTATACATATTTTGTGGGCCCCCTGAAGGCTAGAAATGCAAAAACTAACCACTCCAAATGGGGGGGGGGGGGGTCAAAAATGAAAATTATAACCCGTTGGAACAAACTCAACAAAATATTGTATACATATTCTGTGGCCCCCCAGAAGGCTAGAAATACAAAAACTAACCACCCAAATTTGGGAGGGGGTAAAAAATAAAAATTTTAGCCCTTTGAACCAACGGGCTTCCTCATAGCTTACAAAAAGAAGAGAAATCTCAATCAACACACTCTGTGAAAAAAGGCCAAGTTCGAAAAAATAGTGAAATCTAGTGAGTAGCCAAGTTAAATTCGCAAAGAATAATTAAGTTGAGAAAATAGTAGATCTCTCAACTTAATTATTCTTGCCGAATTTAACTTGGCTACTCACTAGATTTCACTACTTTTCGAACTTGGCCTGTTTTTTCACAGAATGTTTTGGTTGAGATACATTTTACTCATACCTAATGATGGAGCTATGTTCTGAATTTTTAGTGAAATCGAATTCGAATTTTCGAAGTTCATGGAATAAATTTAAAATAGAATTGTGAGATTAAAAAAAAATCAATACATACATAGGTATGTGCCTATAGGTACCTATAGCTATTTTCAAAATAATGATGAATAATTTAAAAACACTTTTGGCATGTTGATTAACACCAAAGCTTTATTTATTCAGCTCAGAAAATTTATTTAGGTCAAATTTAAAGTTAAATTATGGGTACCTAATTAATTGTTTTTGAGAAATCTACAAGACCATGCTTACAGACATAAAGTATTGGATTAAAGTGATTATATTTTTTTGAGAAAACTCGTCAAGGTCGTATTTTTGACAATTAGTTTCCTTAGTAGAGAATTGGTAAAAATATATTAGAACAAATGCCAAGTTTTTTTAATAATATTTTGAATAATTAAAATTTATAGCTCAAATCAAGATTTTTTTCCAGCTTTCTTGTAGATACCTACCTACTTTCTTTAAATTAGTTACGAAGCTCGCCTTCGGCGAGCATTTTGCTAACCAGGGACCTGGACTCCGTAGTGGCTTAGTGGGTTTTAAAATAATAATTTGTTTAATAAATTTTATTTGTCATGAACTATTAGTAGGTTTTAATATTAAAAAAATCACATAGATGTCGTCGCGAAAGGCGATTATAATAAATATAAATTTTTCTAAAAATGAGACCTTGCGTTAACGAGAAAAAAAAGACGTCTGCCTGCTAGAACGGAGAAGTGTCTTTCAAACAAATAGCAAAATGAGTGGATTAGTTACAGCTTAATTTAAACGACTCATTTTTTAAGTCAATCAATATATGAATTGTGTACATTTTCTTTGGTCTAAAAAATCTATATTCCTCTTAAGAATCTACTAACCATCTTTTCATTCAGTCAGGAAATCAATGACTTATCGCCTTGATGTACAAATTACTGATAACTTCTTCAAATTCTATTTTTTAAAACGATTCATATTTTATGGCTCAATTTGTAGAGAAAGATGCCGAGAAAATAAATTACCAAGATTTAAATGAGCTCATTCACAATCGGTTTTCTAGCGGGTCCAGAGGGGGGGGGGGGGGGGGGGGGGGGGGCCCCCCCCCCCAAAGCATTGTAGAACTAAATTTTTTATTATGTTTATTTAAAACTATTGAGCTAGTTATTTGGAGCGGGGGAAGCTGCCAATTACTGAAATAAAAATGCACAATGAAATAAAAAAAATTACATTAATTAAAAACTTATGGTAAAACTTGATCCCTGCCCCCCCCCCCCCAAACCAGCGGTCTGTATCCGCACTTGCTAATGTACGGCCAATGTGAATCACCTCTTTTGCGTCTGGCTATTTTATTCAAGTTGGCCCGTAAAAATGTGAATCAAGCTTTAAACGTCCAATAAATTTTAATAAATCATTCAATTCTTAAAGTTAACAAAAGGACAATATGTTAGTATTTTATTTCCTTGTTTACTTTTATTTTTCCAATTCTCACTAGTGCCTTATCCTTCAAACAACCAAAGAGATTTCTTTTTCTTGGTAAAAAGCTTTGAGTGAGGACACACTTGTCATCTAAGGACAGCCCTTAGATTTGTTGGAATTTTTATTCAACAGCCACGAACAATTTATCTTCGAAAAGTTTAAATACATATATAGTAATACCTATATAATTTTCTAAATTGAATTTTTATAGAAATAAATCCAATTTTTTCATTAAAAGCCTTCAGTTTAATCGGTTAATCAAATATCAAACGTTTATTTATTAATGAATTTTTTAAAAAATGTGAATTAAATTATTATTAAGAAGAAAAAGTGAAAACTTTTTCCAGACTCATTAAAGTACAATCTTTTCAATCGGTCTTGGGAGCTAACTATTCTAGGTATATCTAGTTAGAGTTAGAGTAGTCCTACTAAATAATAGATTTAAATATAATAAACTATTCCAAATTTATTTTTTGATTAAATTATCTTGTCAATTACTTAATATCAATGAGTACCTAAAGTTTTTATATAGTAATAGTATTTGAAATGATGAACAATTAGTTGGTCTCAACAATTTATAAATAAACCAATTAATTAAAAAACGAATTTTTATTTTTTTTTATCATAACTGCTTAAAATAACACTAAAATCATCAAAAAATTATATTTTCTACATTTTTGGACAGCAAGGTCTAAAGTTTTAAGGCCCAAAAATCTAATCAGAACTCCGTATAAGAAATACGAATAGTTTGATATCAGAATGAAGTATCTATAATATATAGTTCTTGGTTTATAATAGGTAATCCAGACACATAGACAGACAAAAGTCATGGTTGAATGGTTTTCACTGAATTCATTACTAGGGCCGTCCGGCAACGACTTTGATATTCCCCTTTAAGAGAGCATACGAGTAGACTTTAAAGAGAATCTTAAATAATTTAATTTAATGTAAATATATTATGGTCAGTCACTGTAAAGTGCTAAAATTTGATATGTCATTTTCAAGCATTTTATAGAGCTAAATTCACTTCAAAGTGACTGTAATCGACCTATTAAACGGCAAATTTCTGTTAGATTTGAGCTTTCCACAACAAACCATTTCGTTAGAAAAAGCCTCAGGGTGCGTATAATTTTTTTCTCATTTTACCTTCAATTTATAGGTCTGATTTAAAATTTTTTTAATATTTAATTTTTGTTAAAGTTTTGATGGATTCAATGATTTTGTTGGTTAAACATTGAACAGAGTAGGTAAATAAAAAAATTAATATTTTCTGTTAAAAACTCGTTCTGATAGGCTGGAAAACACGAATAGCGATTACACCCCCTACTGTATTGTATGACAGTAATATCTCTATTTATCATTTTCGTTCATTATCTAAAATCTATAAAGTTACATCTACAAGCATTATCGGTACATCTAGATTGAAAATAAAAAAAATAGACATATCGAAAGACGATTTTTATAATAGTCTGGTCGAGTCTATAGATCATCAAATTCTTTCTATATTTTCGAAAGCTATTTTTTTTACTCTTCGATAAATACCTACTACGCACGATACCGGAATGATAAATATAGCACCGTTTGTTTATTTAGTTTTCTCCATCACTGGATTAACTATTCCATACAGTTATAGTTAGGTGTAAGCTTATACCCTCGATATTATGAAAGCGCCTGTTAAGGGTGAACCGTAACTCGCTTTCTTATGCCCGATGAATAGAGAGTGCAAAAAAAGTCCTTCGTCTTTTTTCAATTTTGAGACTTTTCAAGTTTTTTTTTTTTTAATTTCCACCTATAAAAAGAAATAAAAAGCATTTGGAGATTAAAAAAACTTCTTGTAGGGACTTTTTTGTACTTCTAATACTTGTTTAAGGAAAAGCGAATTTTTGGGGACTTTTTTGACATGTGTTCATTTTTTTTTCTTTTTTTCTAATAGTCTGCTGCGGTCATTAGTATAACAGATTTTATATAATGAAAATAAAAAAAAAAATTCCTAGCATAGTATTTTTGAACTAGTAATCAAATTGTTTTTACTTTACCATATACAGTAGGTATCATACAGGACCATACAGGGTATGGTCAACTATTGTAATCGTGCAGGAAAAAAGTGTTTGTTTTGTCCAAATAAAAACATGATTGCAATATTTCTCCATACTGTGTAATATGTGTATACTAAGTTAAATAATATAATTATTTTTAAAAAGTAAGTGACAAAGCAATAATTCATTATTCCCATCGGTCATAACTGTTGAAAATTCGACTCATTTCTTTCCGTCGCTCTTGAAATTTGATGGATGGATTTTTATTTTATCGAAAATTCGTTTCAATCTATTTCTAAAAATCAAAATCAGAAAATGATTGATTGCTTTGTAGCAAGATAAATAGAGCAAATTGTAACGAATAAAATAGAGAAATCTCATCAATCCTTTTGGACGACTAACCAACTTTTTATGGCAAACTTATTTTACCCGTCCAATGCATTAAACATACAAGGATTGTAGTTTTTTCTATCTAATCTAATTATTAGCTCTAGAAAGAGTTTTTAACTTTGTGAGCGAATTAATTCGAGTTCAACATGAATTTTCCACTTTCATATTAGGTACACTCAAGATTAAATACGAAGAAGATTTTATGTTAAATTTTCAATCATTGGAATATTGTTTTTCTATAAAAGATTTGTATTTATTTATATAGGGTGGACCAGAAAGAAATTGATTTTTGAAAATAGAAAGAAAAGAAAACTATTATATTTAAAAGAGTTTAATCTTATACAATATAAAGATTATTAAATGTAACTTTAGTTTTTGAAAATTAAATCATCAAGATGACGTCCTTGGCTGTTGCAACACTCTTCCAAACGAGCACGAAAATTTTGAAAAACTTTAGTAGGATTTTCTTTTGAAATGGCTTCCATTTCTTGCTGATGATGGAGCCACGTGTCACACTTCGAATGAGAGCATGCGCATGATAAAGGATATATTTCCTCAGAAGCTGAATTCACAGAGGGGCGACATAACCTGGCCTCCGAGGAGTCCGGATTTAAGTCCAGCAAACTTATTTTTATGGGGACACCTTAAAAGCAAGGTATACGCTAATAATCCGACAACATGCTCCAATTGAAGCTGAATATTCAGCAAGAAATGGAAGCCATTTCAAAAGAAAATCCTACTAAAGTTTTTCAAAATTTTCGTTCTCGTTTGGAAGAGTGCTGCAACAGCCAAGGACGTCATATTGATGATTTAATTTTCAAAAACTAAAATTACATCTAATAAACTTTATATTGTATAAAATTGTATTTATTTTCTTAGAAAGATGGACTAGTAAGCGAAATAAGTAGGTTAAAATGAAAGGCAGTCCATAAATTATTTAATTTTATTTAATTTCCTACGTTTCGGAGACTATTTTTTTACCCTGAAGAAGGAGAGAAAAAAGTCTCACGTCGGAAATCGAATAAAACTTGTATTGTATTAGATTAAACGCTTTTAAATATAATAGTATTGTTTTCTTTCTATTTTCAAAAATGAATTACTTTCTGGACCACCCTATATAAAAAAACAATCAATAACATTTTTTCAATTGAATTAATAAATGTCATTTTATTTATTATAAAGGTGACGTCTAGACAAGATTATTACAACGACTATAAAAACATGAAAAATATACTCTCTCTATTTTTAAAGATGTCATGTCATCTGCTCAGATCGTAGTCGACTCCCTTTAATCCCGTTGAGCCTTAACATCTATTATCGGAAGAGTCAAAACCAGTGAAAATCATATTTTCTAACATTACACCGTAAGAAGTCCTTTACTGCTTTTTAACAGGATAAAGAAAACAAGTTAAGGATTACAGCCATGAAAGAATCATAGGACAGATTTATATGGCCGAGATAAAAAAATTAACAGAAACATGAAGAGATTATTTCCTTTTTATTTCATCCTTTAACTCTTTCTTCCTATTTTTTTTAAGATACTAGAATCAATCCTGACTTATAGGTGTTACTATTTCTTCGATCAATATCATAAAATAAAATGTTTTTCCGATTGATTGTTAATCAAATATTAGGTTTAAGTTGTTTCAAAAGATTTGTTCGTTTTAATGGCATGTGTTTTTGTAGCTCCATTATATATATAATAGGCCAGATTAATTTGTAGCAACGCTGACGTAATACTGCCGACAGAGAGCGCTGATGCCCTCGGTATATTTGCGGCATATTTGAAATATAATTGTAATTTGGACTCGAATTTTGAAATGAAAGACTCCAATTGATTTTAAATTAAGAAACATTAAATATATTGATAATTATTCCTCCTCCACTACCACTTTTTTATAATTTTTTAAAAATCTAAATTTTGTTATTCTTATTTTATAATTTTTAAAAATCTAAATTTTGTTATTCTTATTTTTTGATTTTTACAAAATTGAATGACTTAAAACATGCATGCCCGAGTTTCTCATGGCAATACTAGAGGGAGCAGCCTGTCATACAAACAACATCTGATCTCTTTTAAATATTTGGAGCCTTATATCGATTATTATCGATCCCAAATTTAAAAAAAATCAAATAATATAATACTCCTCCTCATACGATCCCACTTATTCAAATAAATGTACATATTTCCCCACAAAAAATATCACAATGCTGTAGATTATAGAAAAAAAAATACTTCCATGTTCATATCTAGAGCCTCATTTCTGTAGCTGTGCCAGGACGAAAATGAGGCGAATCTTTTAAGAGACTAAGAATTTTCGGGAGTTTAAAGGTATAATTACATTTGGAGTATGGTTTTTTAAGAGGAATAAAATTTTTGGACCGAGACGCCGCCTGCCAGGACACCAACACGGAGGTTCGAGATTCGAGGGCGTGCCGAGGGCACGCACGAAAAGCTCGTATCTCAATAAATATTTATTCTACTGTGTTGTGGTATATACTGATCGATAATAGCATCCTATTGTCGACTAATTAAAATTCAGACGTGAAATTTACAAATTATATATATTAGATCGAAGCTCGCATAGAATTCACTCGGTACTTCTTTTGGTGAGCTAAGCTGTCCGAGAAACCTGAGAATTGAATTAATCCAAAAATTTATTTTTTAGACAAGCACGAAAGTTACTATTGGTATCAAAATGTTTGCATTTTACAAAAAAATTATCTATGGATCCTCCTTGTTTTGCCTAACACCCACTTTTTAGATAAAAAATTACTCACCCCCCCCCCCCCTAAAAATTTACCTTCTTCAAGTGAACAAACAGAAAGATGCAGTAACAATTTAGCATTATTTTATGTATCTTTTAAAGCAGTGGCTCTTAATCTTTTTGAAGCTACAGAAAACTTTTGATTTCATAAATTTTATATAATCTTGTTCTTCATATACAATTTTAGTAAATTTAATATAAATTTTCAGATATTTTTCAAAAGTGTCTGTTTCTTTCTTTTTGTAAAATCTCCACAATTCCTTATTAAGTTCTAAAATTCAAGCGAACACTTTACCCCTGGGTTGCGATCTATCTGAAATACAGGGCCGTTTTCACGGCAGGGGAAAGCTGGACGTCGCCTGATCTAGAGATTTTTGTATTTTCACTTAACCACTCACCAAGTAAAAGAAAACACATTCTAAAATTCACAAACACACAAAGATCGTTTTTTTGGTTTTGTTTTTTTTTACAAAATTCGACACGTCACAGAAAGTAAATAAACAAAACAAAACAAAAACAAAAAAACAAAACAAAAAAAACAGTGGAAATACCTACAAGTAAAATGAGACCCTGTTAGTTTTGCTACAATGTTAGTCTGTAATGGGTAGGGGGGTAGTTTAAAAAATTGAAATTATCTCTAGTAGATTAGTAGATTATGGATGTGTAGATTTTGGAATTTGTTTTTTCCCCAAAATAGTTCTGCAAAGACATAAAGCATAATTTTTCGTTAAAATCCGCAAAAGTGGATAAAATTTAAAATTTTCAATTTTGTTTTCTTTCAAATAATTTATTTTTCTCCATTTTTTCTTTAATGTCGCCCAATTTCAGCTAAAATCTCTAACGCCCATCTGAATTGTTCCGCCGCCCTCTTTGGAAGACACTGCTTTACTTCTTACAACTTTCAAATTAAAAATACAAAAATAAGATTCAAATTAAATCGTTATTTGGGAAGCTCATGGAATCTAAAGTCATTAAAATGAAATTGTACCAATAGTTTGTATTAATAATCTTCACTTTTATGCTAAGAACCACCTTTTTATCTTATAATGTTCACAGACAATGTTTTTGTAATTTTTCTCTTTTTCCTTCAATGCTAGATAAACGATTATTTTTGAGTGTCTAAATATTTTTTATCCAGGAAAGTTTGTGATTAAAATTGAAAAAATTTAAATTACTAAAAAAATATCGAAATTTATTGGTCTTAAGTCAATGAACTAAAATTTGACACACAAGTTCGTATCAATAGGTTGCACACTTTATGTAAATTTCTAATTTTATTCCTTAAGGCGTACACTTACAAAAAGTATGAAATCACAAAAATTTGTAGACATTTTCTTACCTGTTCTATCGATCTAAAATATTTTTAGCATTGCGACGTTTCCGCTTTCATCGAAAAGTTTTAGCAACTTTATTTTTTAAATAGAACACCCCGTATATTAACACGTTTTTAGAACCGCTCTTTTATTATAATACTTTTTTGTTAATACTGTTCTATACCTATCGCTATCGGTTTTGGAGATAAAAAATAATTTGTGTTAAATATGGTCCAAAACATGGCCTTAATTAAACTTAAATAAATTACTGCTCTCAATTCATTAAAAATTGATATTATGGTGGTAGTTTAGACAGACCCAAAGTATTTAATTTACGCCAAGAAATCGACTCCATATCATACAAGGTATGCTAAAATTACTATTATTTCCGTTATTTATAAAAGGGGTCAAAAGTTCGTTTTTTCAAATGAGACCCCCTACTTATATATTACTCAATAAATTGAATGACGAAGAAAAATGATTTAAGACGATATATCATGTACCTACTTATACCTAACACATCAAGTTTTCTTAATAAAGCTGCTTTTTCGTGGGAAATTAATTTTTAATGAATTTTAATAAACAATAGAAACGTCGCAATGCTGAAAATATTTTAAATCGATAGAACAGGTAAGAAAATGTAAGGTGCTAAATTTTCAGAAAAATCCTGAGTTCCTTTTTCCATAAACGTCTAACCTACTATCGACCGTGAATCACCCTGTATAGAAAGCGGCTTTTATGGTCACCTATCTAAAAATATTATCTCTGACTTAAAAAAATAGCAAATTTTGATTATTTATTTATTTATATTCATTATCAATTGAACCTGTCCAACGTTATATGATGCTACTCTAAACCCCCTCAATTGATAAATGATTTCCCTGGTCGATTAATATGCATTCCACTATGATTATTATTATTGAACAAACGTATGTCTAGAGGAGTATCAAGCTCCAATGTTGATCTGAACTATTCTCAATGACAGGAGCATAACATTCAACCCTTGAACTTCATAAACATTGCCATGCAAATTGTCTGATTAAGACTGAGTGGCTGCGGCCTGGAATATATTAAGAGAATTTGGTCATACAGCATCCCTTCCAATCTAATTTCAACATCTATTCCAAAGTGGAAGAATTAACTAAATCACTCATTAATGAAAATTTACTATTCTACTTCTGGCCGTATAATTCATATTTGCATTACAATACTCGTATATATTACAAATAACATTATAGCTATTTCCTGGAACGGACTTGGGGTGTTAAATGTTCTATATTATGAATTTAAGCAAAAGGGGTTTGTTGTAAGATAAGTAATAGTAAAGATCCTGGTGTACTGTCAGTATTTATTAAAAGAAAAGTTTTTGCTGAAACCAACTAGCTTAGAGATTATTAATGTTGTATTCTCATCAGCGCGAGTTAGTACATTTAGGTCTCGAGTCTTATTCAAGCGATTATGAACAACTGTTCATGAAAGCATTTTGACTTGCTGTAGAGGTTCTTCTGGGTTTTTCTAGATCATAGAAAGAAAGAGAGGCACTTCAATCACGACAACCTAAAATCAAATCAATAAAGTATATTCGCTAACGATTACCAAAAAAAGGAAGTAATATAGAGTCAACGCAGTATTCATAAATGGTTCATTATGTTTTTTTGTAATATTTGCTTTATTAAATTGTGGAAAAATTGTTCGAAATTTAATTTAATTTAATTTAATAGCTCAAAAAATATTGCAAATATTGATTGACGAAGGTTCATATTCATAGTCAAATTAGAAAAATCTATATTTCAACAAATTCGTTGTCTTTTTAATTTATCTATTGTATATGATTTCTTGTAAGTAGAACTCTCTTCTCGTTTCCTACAAATCTGTGATTCTTCAAGACTTGAGTCATCAAGTTACTTTTACAGTAAAGGCAGCCCATGACAAATCTTTTTAAGGGAGTAGAATTTCTCAGCTTTCATGTATGTATTAGGTACATAGTCATTATTTATTACATTAATTCCTGTGAATCAATTGTAATGGACTGATGAAGAGGGGAAAGCTCTCGAAACTATAGTCTCGTTATGAATAAATTAAAAATTTATAATTCCAGCAGAAGATTCTTTTATTGTTTCCTTCAATTTATAAAAATTCTTCTACTCTTGGCAAAAAGAAACTTACATTATTTATTGATGTGAAATGGTTCGTTTTACGCTTTGTCCAGATTTTTACTTTGACAGAGCCTAAGCTGTATTATATTTCTCTTCTTTTATTAAATAAGTAATATGCCATTATTATTTTCTGATCCTTTCTAAAAACTTTGTCTCGAGCTTTAGATCCAGTCCATCGCCAGCGAAGAAATTCCACATTCTCTTAAAACTTTTTAACTTTGCTTCTTAATATCTTGCCAAAGATACAAGGCGCGACTCTTATTTCTTTTCAGCTGCTCGAATAGACAATTTCCCTTTATTTACCAGTACATTCTCGTTTAAAGATGTATCTTTTATACTCCTGTCAGACTTACTCATCTTGGTTCGAAGCATTTTCAACAAAGTTTCATTATGAGCGAAATAAAAGAAAATATATGATTGAATCAACCGGTACTTGTGAACACTGAAAATGATGTTATATGAATTTAAATTAAACATTAACCAAATAATATGGAAAAATAACGAAAATGAAATGTAACATTGATGAAAGGTTAATTTACGTTTTTATTAAATTGAAAGTATTTTTGCCGAGAGTAGCAGAATTTTTATATATTGAAGGAGACAATAAAAGAGTGTGTCTTCTGCTGGAATTATAAATTTTATTTATTTATAACGATCGTTATAAATAAATAAATAAATAAAATTTATAATTCCAGCAGAAGACACACTCTTTTATTGTTCCTTCAATTACGTTTTTATGTTAGCTGAAAATTAAAATCATCAATTTTTGTCGGTGGTCTATTGTTTAGCTTTTACTGCCAGGCATCTATTTCGAAATGAGATTTGATGAATATAAGCACATTCGATTGATTATTTAGTATTATTAATTTTAATTTAAAACCCACTTCGGAGAACAGGGGGGTAGCTCATTGCCCAGTATGATGCCCTCCTAAGGCTGGGTTCGCATACTAGCTCATTATATATAAGAAGTGGAGAAAAAATCGTTTTCAATCATGATTTTGTTGTTGTTTGATTGTGTGTCAGAATTTCGATATCAACGATAACTTAAACATGGAGTAGAAAATTATTCGTGCGCGGGGGTAAAGCCACGGGGGGGTTCCGGGGGTCAGAACCCCCCCCCCCCGCCAAAAGCAGGGTTCATGGGATGAGTAACATCAACGACAAACCTTTTCTTATGGCAAACTAACCGTAATTAAATATATTTCATATGTTTAATCAATAATTATGTTATTTTTTAATTTCTTCAAGTACCTATTTGTTTTAATGAAAAAAATTCCCTCTAAATATTTTGCTTTGTGCATTGACCCCCCCCCCCACTGTTGTGTGTCCCAATACTTATATTTTTAATGCAAATAATTGATCAGATTCTTTAACTTTTTAGAGCTTCCAGTTCAAAAATGCAGAAAAATTAAGTTTTCGAATGAATTTATTGAGATTTTAAGGCGATGTCAAATTTTATTTATAATTCCAGCGGAAGACACTCTTTTATTGTCTGCTTCAACAATTTATATTTAAGTTTATTATTACTAAAACGGCTTTATTGTGATTTACATATGAAAAATGTGTATTACATATGAAAAACTTTCGCTTTTTTTAACGATTTAATCATGTACTGGTGAGCGATTCATTAATTAGAATTTGATCGATGAAAAGAGATCGGATATAATCATCTCTCTTTATTTAGAGCAAGCCAAATACAAGTTCATACCTGTTTCAGACTATTAGAGATTAATCTCTTAATTTCTTTTATTCTAGGATCGGCCTTTTTCCATTTGGATTTCTACTAAAAAGATACTCATATAGAGATAAGAAATATAATCAAATGACCTTAACTAAAATTCAGACAAAAATGTAAAAAAGAATTTCTTGATGCTGTTCTAACTAACCGGCTATATCGTATCGAGTCTTGAAAAAGTTATTTTTTTCATCAGTTTTAATATTTGTTTTATATTTCATAAAAGCTTTAATTTGTAAATGTATTTTCGACTAACTTATTCTCATATTAGATTTACCCACAGCCTCTATTATTGATTGCGTTTTTATTGTTTAAAATTTCTATCATTAAACAACAAAAGTTTTTATGTTACCTGAAAATTAAAATCAATTTTAGTCCCTGTTCTAATGCTTAGCTTACAGCTAGGCTTCTAATTCTAAATGATATTTGTTGAATATGAGCACATTTGATTCTCTATAAAAAATCTCACTCCATTTCGATTCTATAATTTAAGCGGTCAGAAGCGGATTAAAAGTGGAATGATTGTGATGTCAAATCAAACCAAACTGATTGTTAGGAACTGATAGCAAATTAAAGAAAATATAAAAATGAAAATAAAAATAATTGTAAATTATTTATTTATCTTCTAAATGTTAAAGGTTATAATTGAAGCTTTCAAAAGCAGAGTGGACCAACCCACAAATCTCATTTTCGCTGATTAACCTCTATAATCAAGTAGGTTTTTGATAAAACTAAATAGATAGCGTAGTCAAACTTAGTTTTAAACCTTCTAGATTACAGCACAAGTACTACTTTTGTCTCGAACCTTTACCTCAATTTTGCTGAATTTCTCATCAAAAACCAAAAGTGGGATGGTGCACCCTTCTTTTAAATGCCTCAATTGTATGTTGGTAATCCTGGAGTTTTATTTTTATTCTGCCAATGAATTGGGAAAGAAAGTAAAGAATATATAAAGATGCAGCTTTCAATACAAACTCGTGTGCCAAATATTGCTCAATATCGAAAACTCTTCAACAGCTCTTTACATAAAGATTCAATTTTTTCTGATTAATTTGATGACGCTCTGACATTTGCATATTTTAGTAGTGTTAGTGAAATATATTTATTTAATTAACGAAGAGTAAGGGTGAAGCACTTTTCGAGACTCGAAACTGTTTCCGCAAATTTTGAGTAGTTGGCAATTTATTGATATTGAAAAATGAAGCTTAGTATAAAAATAACATTTATTAATACAAAATTGTAGGCCAAATATTAGTTCATTATTTACAACCCTTCATTTGAAAATTTAAATCAAATTCTAATTAGTTCTTCTTTAGAAATATAAACGTCTACGCAGCAGATATTTTACCACTTTCCGTTTTCAAGTTATCTTTGGGGATCGAAATATAGAAATAAAGACAGATCCAAAAAATTATTTCAAAAGATGATTTTTCCTGTTTTCAGAAATGTCTAAACACAAAAAAAATTAAATCTTTAGAAGATTTCAACACTTGACCGGCCTGACGAGCATAGCTCGCTCACAATGATTTTTAATGTTACGTGAAACTCAATTTGAAGAATAAATTTTTCTCGCGGCTTATAAAATCGCATAACACTATTTGATTACTCTTGAAATGCTATCTAAGACGAATAATCTATGTGTGTAATACCTTTAGATTCAGTGAACCACACACTAGATATAGTTGCTTTGTTCCGTTCTGCTTACGGTCATTTGGAAACACAAACGGGATTATGTTCAATATTAATCCTAACTAATGGTTATAGGGATCACTGTGACCTCGTATTTTCACCCTCTGTGTTATTTCTCTTCGGCTGGCGTCTTTCCCTTTAATGATACCGATAAACACCTAAATAAGTCGTATATATTTTATGTTATGTTTAAAAACTCAATTACTCATTTATCGGAAGGAAAGAATTTCAAGCGAAATACAGTTCCTCGATAAACTTAAAACTAATCGCTAGAATCATTGGAAAATAAATTATCCGTAAATATTTTTTTTTTTAATAAAAACCCATTATTGAGATTAAACTTTAAAAATACAGGTGACTGTCTGACTTTAATCATCAATCTTTTATAATTAGAAATATTTTATCTGTTATTTTGACCATAGCACCCCATAATTGAATATATAAATATATGTTAGATAACTATAGTTTTAAATGTTATAAGATATAGGAAAGCTCGTTTTGTGGCTATAGTAAGCTAGTCACTTAACAAACGATTACTACTTACTACAACAAATACTCTTACAACAAAATGAATTTACCTACATCCTATCGGGTATTTCAACCAATGTGAAATAATAATAGATAAGATATTTTTAATTAAAATCATTGATGATAGATATACACTAAACAAAAATATACATTTTTAATTTAGACAATGATACAAATTGTCTTGGTGATGAAATTATCTTAAATAAAAAAATTTAATATTTACGAAAAAAGGTCAGATATTATGGACACTTTTTCTAATATTTATCAAAAAAATTTTAGAGAAAAATAATTTTTCGTAAATATTTATATTTTTTTTTATTCAAGGTAATTTCATTTCCAAGACAATTTGTATCATAGTCTACTTTTCAAAATATTTATTTGTTTAGTGTTGCTTTATAAAATAACATTTTTTTTTTAGGAAAAAAAATAAATTTCATTGATAAAGGAAGAAATTCTCCCGAAACGTTTGGAATTATTATAAAAGTTTGAAGATAGTTTTTTATAAAGATTTAGTATTTATTTATTCTAATATCAAAGCAATCAATAAAATTTGTTCAATATAATATATATATATATATTCACTAAATCCCCTATTCTTACAAACAATCAATGTACTATCAAAAATAAAAAACAAAACACACATACAGATTCAATCATTTATAATTTTTATTGTAGTTAATACATGTTTCGGGTCTAATCGAACCCATCCTCAGTTAATTAAAATTGAATTTAGACATTCCTCTATATATACACTTCACACATGTAAAAAAAACAGAATTTATCAATATAAATACGCCAAGAAAAATAATAACATATTTCACTCTGGCATGACAAAACATGCTATTGAATTTGGACATGATATAAGGGAAGAAAACTTCAAAATCATTCAACGGGAGAGTAACACCTATAAACGTTTTATATTAGAGAGTCTATACATAAATAAATATGACTCCAATCTAAACACCCAATTTGATTTTAAACTTAGCAACTTAGCAACCAATATATCTAGGGATTAAATTTTTCTGAGTTTTCATTTTTATTTTGTTTTTTCAAGGTTTAATTGCCTTTCTCTTTGTTCATCAGAGTTGATAAATATGTGTGAAGTGTATATACAGTAGGCTCTCGATAAATCGAACCTCGGTAATTCGAAAACCTCTATAATTCGAAGAAAACCCTCGGTCCCCCGAGAGAACCTCTATAACTCGAAGAAAATCAATGTATTTTGGTCCCCTCTATAAATCGAAGTGAAGCTAGACCGGCCCACTCCACCATTTTTCCAAGAACCTACCTCCCTCCAATGTCTATGATTCATGCTACACACGCCTGAAATGCTTTAGTGCAGTTTCAGCCTTAAAATGGGCCCTGTACGTCAGGAATGCAAGGACGGAAATGATATGGTTCAACAAGTTCTGCAAGATGAGGGACCTCTTTTGAGTGCTTGGAACAGACTTCCAGAGGTTCCCATAACTTTCAACGATTATGTTAATATTGACAATAATGTTGCCACAGCGGGTACATTGTCTGATGAAGACATTATGAAACAGTCAATTGTGGTCAATCAACAGATTTCTGACAGTGAAGATGAAGACGACGATGTTCCGATGGTGTCTTCTAAGGAAGCAACCTTTTTTTGAAGAGGGTTGCGTCGTTTTTTCGAACAGTCCGAAATGGATAACATCCAATCTGGTTGTGTGTTCAAAGCAGTGAGCACTTTGGAAAATGCTGTGGACCAGATTGCAGCCAACCAAGCGACCCAAACGAAAATAACCGATTTTTTTATGAAGAAATGATATAACTTTTTTATAATAAATAAATTGATCCACATGTATTATTATAATATGTATTTTTGTTTCTACCAGCATTCACAATCTTATACAATGACATATATGTACACGGATTTCTTTAATAAAATGTAACTTTCTTCAATTCGAACTCTCACTATTTAGAAAAACTCGATAATTCGAATTTTTTGTTTGGTCCCTATAAATTCGAATTATCGAGAGTCTACTGTATAGAGGAATGTCTAAATTCAATTTTAATTAACTGAGGATGGTTTCGATTAGACCCGAAACATGTATTAACTACAATAAAAATTATAAATAATTGAATCTGTATGTGTGTTTTCTTTTTATTTTTGATAGTACATTGATTGTTTGTGAGAATAGGGGATTTAGTGAATAAATATTTTAACAATCGAGAATATTTTAGTGGTGGTAATATATATATGTTTTTTTGCATCAAGCTTAGGACAACCTCATTGATTCCTTCTTATGAATCTTTACTACTCTCATCAAATTAAAAATTTTCAAATCATTTGTTTAAATAAGAATAATCGCCTGTATCGAAGGAAGACTGTCCGGAAGCATCCCAGTGAATCAAGGTATTAGGCAGGGAGACTCCCTTAGTCCGTTGCTTTTTAATATAGTTATGGATGAAATCATTGGCGAAATCAAAAATCTAAAAGGATATTCCTTGGGGGACGAGAATATAACATGCGTTTGCTACGCAGACGATGCAGCTCTCGTTGCAGAAGATGAAGATTCCCTCTAGCGCCTCCTGTATAAATTTAGCTGTGTTGCGCATACATTTGGTCTCATCCTGTCAACCAAGAAGACCAAAACACTGACAATCTCTAAATCACCACCCCAATGTAAACTACAACTGTACGATACGATTGTCGAACAAGTCATGTCCTTCACATACCTTGGCATCCAAATGACCTCTCATCAAGACCTAGAAACAGAAGTAAAACATCAGGCAATAAGAGCCTCAAAAATATCGGGTTGCCTTAACAATGCAATCTGGTCAAATCAATATTTAAGTACGTAGGCCAAGGTATGAGTCTACAAAACCGTAGTACGTCCAATATTAACTTAAGCAGCAGAGACAAGCCCCGACACTGCAAAAACTTCTCAATTATTGGAAACGACTGAAATGAAGACATTACGAAGGATAATGAACGTGACCAGACTCGATAGGATGAAGAGTGAAGAAATTAGAGAAAATTGTGGAATACAAAAGGTGGGCGATTGGGTTAAAAGAAGAAGAGCGGAATGGTATGCGCATGTGAGAAGAATGCCAGAAGACCGACTGGTAAAGAAAGTGATGACAAACAAGCCGGTTGGAATAAGTAGAGGTCGTCCTAAGAAGAGATGGTATGACGTTCTGGAAGAAACAAACCTATAGGTTTAAAAATAAGAAGAAGAAGAAGAAGAAGCCTGTATTTTATTTATTGATAAAAATCTTAAGAATATAATAATGATTGCATTGTGCGTTAACAAAAGAATAAGAGTCTGAGAGAGGGAGAAAAAATTATGTCTACTTACCAGAATGGATGATTATCTTTTGAACCAATTTGAAAAATGAATGGATTGGTTTGAGTTGTAGTAAGACGACTTCTGCTTCTTTTGATTTAATATTGATTGAGTACATATATTTTCTCTGATAACGCTTTTTTAAAACATGCAACACTCATAGTCACCACCCCCACTCAACTCCTTATATTATGCAAGGTTCAAATTCGCCCCTGTCTTGAATATTGCTCACATTTGTGGAGAGGGGCCTCCAAGCATTCTCTTAATATCTTAGATGCGATTCAGAGGCGGGCTATCTTAAACTGGATACTAATCGAACAAACGCATTCGCCAATTCATTTATCCCTATGACATCTAAAGACTGGAACTCTCTTTCCCCGACCGTCTTTACAGCAAATTATAACCTTCAATCTTTCAAGACCAGCATCCACAGATACCTTAGACTCCTACCCAATCCCTAAATCTCTCCTTATCTTCACGATACAAGGGTCCACCACGGACTACAGAGGTTGTACCTTCTTGGTGCATCTTCTTCTTGTATCAATATCATTATATAAAAAAAGTCACGCTCAAATGTTCTTTTTTCCAGAGCTGCTTTAGAAATATAATAGTCACCGATTTGGGTGTATTGACTAATATATACATTTTGATAGAAAGTATTATTCAGTGAAACCAAATTTGAGCCTCAAAGGAACCTTCGTAGGAAATTAATTTTTCCAACTTGACATTATTTTTATTTAAGCAGAGGAGAACCTCATTGATTTCCCTTTATGAATCAACAACTCCACTACTCTCGGCAAAACAAAATCTTTTCAATTATATTTTTATTTCTATTATCAGGAAAATTAATTTTGAAAGGAAAACTTTTCATCAAAATTGCAACGTTCGCAGCCAGTTAATTTTTCCCTGAGGAGATGAAGGAAGAAAGGAGTAAGCTCACAAAGGTCTTTTTTCTTAATAGAAATGGGAGAAGATTTCGAAAAAGGAATAGAAGAGCTTTGACGCTCTGACTCTGAAAGGAAGCCAATGTGGTTTGCTCCGCCCCATTTCCCACTTTAGAACAAGAATTAAATATTCAGATTTTTATTTTATTTTTTTATTAAAATGTTTAGAAAAAGATTATATCGTTTGCATTTTTCTAATTTGCTTTCAGCTAAATCTTTTTACATGGTACGCCTGAGAGGCAGACCTAAATATTGAATTCATGTAATAATTCTACTCAACGTACCTAATAACTAGAGACCGGATTTATAAGCAATAATATGTTCCAAAATATGCCATAAAATATGTAGTTAAAAATTCTGAAATATGCAAATATATGCAGTAAAAGATGGCAAAATAATTTTTTTTTGCACTAAAAAATTAAAATTTAAATAAAAAATACTATATATTTTAAGGAGTGTTATGAAAAGAATAAAATGATAACTAAGCTACAGAAACCAAGTGTCAAATATCTACTTTTATTGCGTAAAAAATGCCCAAAATTCTCATTACATTTAATATATTAAAAAAATCTTTAAATTCAAAGAAATAATAGGTGAACTTGAATAAAATAAACATAATAAATATAATAATGTTTCAAAAAAATCGGGGGTGGAGGGGGGTAATTTTATTAACAGACACGATTGTATTGTATTGCTTTTATTTGCAAATATTTGACCGGCTATAATCTGATCCCTACACTAATTTACACACACTTAAACACACACACACACACACACACACACACAAACGAACACCCAATGCCCAAAATGTCCTGAAGCTATTTAAAAAAAAGAAAGAAATAATTAACAAAGGTTCCCAAAAATAGTTAAAATTTGATTGTAATTGTGAATAATTTATGTTTACAAGTATTTTTCTCATTTATCTTCAGGTTATTATGTCTACGGACACTTAAAATTGATTTATACTAAAAAATAAAAATCAGTAGGTTGTTGTTTTGTAGCTAGGTTAACATCCTTTTTAATTCCTTCGTAGTCCAACACTACACTCTTGTCGTTGAGGCTTATTTCAGTTTTCTTCGAATTTAAATTAGTGTCCTCCTGTTTGATTTCTTCATTTTTTCTCCGAAAATTTACTTGTAAAAAATCTCTATTTGGCGCGAAATAGGCAATATCTGACAAAAAATCCTTCAAATATGCAATTTTATGCAATATTACTCAAATATGCAAAAATATTCAGTATAAAATTTAACCCATAGTATTCTAGATGCATGATTCGGATAGATAATGGATCCCCTGGGTCATATGTGGGGGCAAACAAAATATGCATTTGCATAGAAGTATCGAGTTTTTTTCCTGTTCCAATATTTGTTTTATATTTCATAAAACCTTTAATTTGTAAATGTATTTTCAACTAACTTACTCTTATTTTAAATTTACCTACAGCCTCTATTATTGATTGATTTTTAACTTACCTATAATGTACAGGTTGAACTAATATCATTTTTGAATTATTCTAAAAAATGTTAATGTTGATGCTTAATTTCACCATGTTTTTGGCAACAGGCAAGATACTCATTCACTACAGACTCCATCAGGCTCAGATCTAGTTGGTTAAATATTATGTATACATAAATGATCTCCAAAATTGTGTCTTTTTCTTTTTATTATATTACTAAACATTTTGTCAAAACTTAGTGAAGTATACAGAAAACTGGAAGGGTAAAGGAAGAGGGGTTACGTTTTTAATGGTCTTCGAGGATCCTCTAAAACCAATCAAGTTTAAACATCAACTTGATAAACTCTCTAGCTAGTATAAAATATAATATTTGAAGAGCTGAGTAGTGAGTGTTCACTGTAAATATCTTTCAATTTCCAGGGGAGGTACGGAAAGAGGTTGTATTTGGGAATGCTTCATAATATGGGCCATTGAAGAGTATCTTGACTAAAATTGAATCTGGAACTAAAGTAGATTATATAGAATTTTAAATAATTTATTATATATATAAATATATATTTAATCTAAGATATATATTTCAAAAATAATTGAGAATTCAAGTAATTTGATTCATTCAGACTGCTTGAACATAATCGAGTGACATCGATTCTCTAACATCAGCCAATTTTATTAATTACACTGCTCGGCAAAAATTAAACAAAAATTTGTAACCGTAAATCTAACAATGGATTCCAGTAGAGTTATATATGCTGATTATATGCAATTTCCCGATTTTTTACAACAGGTCTGAGTTTTGAGATAAAACGACGAAAAGGGCAATTTTGACCTATTTTCGAGTCCCATCTTATAATATTAAATGAAAAATTATTGTATATATATATAGAATCGGGTTCTCGAAAACTGCTATAACGATTTCGCTAAAAATTGGTGTACTTATCAAGGCTCATGAGTTATTAGCCGTGTATAAACTTTAATCCGATTGAAATAAAGGAAGGGGATGTAAATTAGTCATGTCGCAAAATAAATATTTTAATCGTTCATATCTCGTCTTCGGTAAGTCGCAGAACCTTAAAATTTAAATCTTATGCTATTTAGAGGATACAAGAAGTACCACAAGATTCTGGATAAAATATGGTAGAAGAACCGGAACTTGGTGTTTACGTACTTAAGAATGTACCCCCCCCCCCCTTGCGTTTCGCAACCATAAATCTCAGACCTATGAAATTCGATATATTTTGTAGACCTCCACCCTTTAGAAAGAACATATATCAATAGAAAAAAGTTTCACTTTTATCGGGCATGGATTCCACGAACGCATTTTTTTTTTATTTAATTCTGAATCTAAATAAAAATCGACCTTTTTATTAGAATTTTAAATTAGAAATAAATAATATTAATATATACTTTTAACTGAAGGAAAAAGTTACCGAGCATCGCTCGCTGGCTCCAAGGACTTAGATATTAAACAGAAATATTTGAAATCAAAATATTTTGTTGACGTAATAGAAAACAGCTTCTTTTTTGATTTTCATATTACCACTTGTTTTTACCTCAATCATAACTCGAGTTTTAACTAAAAAATTAAAACTATGTGATTATAAAGGATAATAAACATAGATAAAAACATATAGTCTTAGTTTTTTAGTTATAACTCGAGCTCTAATTGAGCTAAAAACAAATGGTAATTTGAAAATCAAAGAAAAAGTTGTTTTTTATTTCAAGAACAAAATATTTTGATTGCAAATATTGCTATTTAATATCTAATGGGACTCGAAAATAGGCAAAAATGTCATTTTTCGTCATTTTGACCGACAATATCTCAAAACTCTTACCTGTTGTAAAAAATCGGGAAATCCCATGATAATTAGCGTTTAAAACTCTTATGGAATCCATTGGTAGGTTTACGGATAGAAATTTTTCCCGACCAGTGTTATTTATTGTTAAATTTAATTTAATAAATTCAATTAAAAAACATAAATATAACAAATAATATATATCAATTTTTCAGAGGAAAAGGGACAATAATAAGTTATATTAAATTATCAATTGCGACGTTTCACTGTTTTATTACAAATTCCTCATGCTCTTAAAAGGAAATTCTAAACCCTTTGTCAGTTCATTTAGCCTTTCCATTCAGTTATACCTACATATAAAGATTTGAACACACTTTATTCACACACCAATATTTATTTATAGAAGCTACAGTATCTTTACAAACTCAGTGAGCACTCTGAGAGTTTATTTTTTCAAATACCTTTATAAATGAAAAGCTCGAAAGCCTTAAATTTTTCTATTTAATTTATAAACTACCACTCCACATTTGGATCATTTTATATTTTGCCGTACTGGCTTAAAATTTTTAATATTATATAAATTATTATGTATTATATATTATTTTTAGATAAATCTGTTTTGAAATTTTTTAACATTGAATTTTTTAATTAATGAATTTGTTGTCATAGAAGGAAATTAATGTTTTGTAGTTGAAGAGCCACAAAAAGTTTTAATTAAAATATTTCACCCTCTCTCGCCAACCTTTGTATATAAACGTTATAAATCCTCTATAGTACTACCATATAATCAATAATTGTTTTTACTGGCCAACAACTTTAGAAAATTGTCGGCCTTGGGAACTCTCTTGACCATTAAACTTGCAATAAACTAAATACTATAAAGTTTCCATTTTACTGATTAATTAGTTTAAATTAAATTAGAAATAAAAAATTGATTAATTTGTATTTTCGAACTCGTCATCATTTTTTCTCCTAATTTAAATTTTCCTCTAATTTACATCATTTTCTTTCAGGTACCTTGAAAAGTGTAAAAGTTGAATAATACTGTATTTAATATTTAACTGAACCATTAATAAAATTATAGCGTTTTCTTTAAATAGATATAAAAAAGAAGCAATAAAAAACTTAGTAGACAAAACATCCTGATGAAGATGAAAATTGCTGAGCGGATGAAAAAAATAGTGCTAATGTCTCAGACTAGAAATATAGCATGAATTTGCTAAATTAGTTCGTGATTTGATTTATATTTTTCTTTACACAATGTTTTTAAAATGTTTGTCTATATTTTATAAATAATATCTATCTGAAAATCATCGGATGGGGGAGAGCTCTGGATTAGAGCTAGAAATCCCGAAAATTTAGTTGGATTCTCCCGGGGCGATTGGTGTCAAATAACACATAAACTGAAAATCAGATTACTAGTACCAATTCGAAGGCCGAAAAAAAATTAATTAAAAAAAAAATTATATTACTTTGAAACATCAATTCCAATTAATCCGCTTAAAATTACATTAGTTTCTCTATTTGGATTATAAATCCTAATCCAAGCATAATATCTGTTACTAATTGCATTTATACATACAGTTTAATAATAATCCAATTTCAAAAAAGTAAGCTCTCTCTACCTCCCTTTCTACTTTCTCGTGAATAAATCAAGATTTATTATACTCGTTATATATCTGCAGCAAGGAAGATTGGCTTCTTATTCAGGTCCAAGCGATTTTACAAACCCCCACAACTTCTCACCATCTACAAGGCCCAAATCCGCCCCTGTCTCGAATACGGCTCTCATCTGTGGAGAGGGGCCTCAAAATACTCTCTTGCTACCCTGGATGCAATTCAGAAACGAGCCGTCAGGCTAATTGACGATTCTACCCTCACCGACTCCCTCGACTCGCTGGCTCATCGAAGAGATGTCTCTGCCCTTTCCCTTTTCTATAGATACTATCACGGCAGGTGCTCTGATGAGATAAAATCAATAATTCCCCCCAAAGCATGCTTTGCACGTAGCACGCGTTTTGCCGACTCCCAACACTCTTTCGCGGTTAAATTAGAAAAGTGCCGGACCACTTCATTCGCCAATACATATATCCCCATGACTTCAAGGAACTGGAACTCTCTTCCAGCCTCTATCTTTCCCAGCACCTATAATCTTCAAACCTTCAAAACCGGAGTGCATAGACACCTACGTCTACACCCTCTCACTTAATCAACTTTCTCTTCTCTTCGGTAATGCAAGGGTCTTTCGAGATCCATAGGGGCTGCATCTTTACTGGTGCACCCCTTCTTGCATTCGATTGCATTAAAAAAAAAAAAAAAAAAAAAATATATGTTGAGTCGTTCTTTTGTGCTTCTCTTTGATCTTTAGAAAGCATCTATTCTTTGTATTTATTATCCAAGAATTATAAGACGATTAAAATGATTTAAAATTAAATTACGTAATTCTCATATAGATTCAAATATATCTTGTTACAATCAGGGTTTTGGTAGTTACTTACATAGAAATGTGACAGTTGATTCAGCAAGCAGTCATCAATGATATTCCTCAGTTTGACCGGAAGTGGACCACCGGTCATTCCTTAGACACCAGAAGATGTGAACAAAAGATACAAGTAAATTTTTATAATTTTTCTCATTAATATATCAAAGAATAATTTGATTTATCAATGAGAATCGCTTATTTGAAAAAGATATTTTATCGGATTACGCTATTTGAGTCTGCGGAGTCTTAAGTTTGGACCAAGAGAGAAAAAGATGTGATCCATTTAGCTACAATCCAACGTCATTTCACGTATAGCCCACTAGACATTCGGATGGATCACCAAGTGAATTTGAAATCTCAGATGTTATATATTCAATCTCCCAGTCCAGAGCGCTTGATCTATTAGCATGTATGTTAGATGCTTGCCATTAATTAATCAAATGTTTTCTACATTTGATTCAATCGCGAATCAAATGTAGGGAATTTTTGTCAAATATATGAGTGAAAATAATATCTGAACTTATATATTTCTAACTTGTGATGAGAAAAATTATAAAAATGTATTTAACATCATTATTTCAAGTTAGAAATATATAAGTTCAGATATTATTTTCACTGAATATTTGACAAAAATTCCCTACATTTGATTCGCGATTTAATCAAATGTAGAAAACATTTGATTAAAAGATACAAGGTCGATAATTTTTCGAATTCGAAATCCACAATCCGTTTAAAACTTTAGATAGGTATACACTCTGAAGCTCCGTCGGCCTGGCGGCGTGTTTTATTTTTTTAACTTGTTTAGGAAAGCAGAAAGTGTTTTTCTATCTGTGTGCTGGTTATCTAAATCCACTATAACTCAGGGACGGATTCTTGAATAAAGATATTGACAAAATGTTTTATTTCCCTAACAAAGAATTGATTCAATTTTCGTTATTTTACATACCTCCAAAACCACTCAGAATGATCTTGGCATTAAAATGGTGCATCTCTTTGGGACAAGTTTCATCTTTCTAGGTAAAATCTTTGGCAAGACAACTATTGATTTTTTAATATGCTAGAGCAGTAATTCCTAACCTTTTCAATTTCATTACCCCTATGACCAAGCGAGCCATGTGTCTTTACCCCTTGTTAAGAAAATATCCATCCTCGACTCGCCCTTCCCCGTAGCGAAAAATATATTCAACATATATTAATTAGTCTGATTACCCCCTTCAAATAGCTATTTTAAGTATTTAACTTTGGACTCTCCATTCCATCTAATAGATTGGAATCACTTCTCCCAGGATGCCTCGATTTTCTCTTTAATAAAATAAGGTCACAGTTTAGAGTCTTCGCATTTAATTAATTACCGAGAAACACATAAAACCATTCAATTAAAACAAAAACACGAATGAAAAAAAGAAATAGAAAAAAAACAATATTAAATATGGTTTCTAAAAAATAAAAAAAAAATGAAATAAATAGCAACTTGATTAACGCTGGATGAGTTGTATAATAACACATTGAACAGCACGCAACCCTATTAATTGACTTTGTATTTTGTTAGTGTATAATTATTATTAATATATACAATTAACAATGATAATACACAAATAAATTAAAGAAATAAACTCGGAAAATAATTCAATGTTTATTTATTTAAAAAATAAAGAAAGGATTCTGTAAAATTTTGCTCGGTCTGCTTAATGCTGACTTTTAAATAAATGTTTTAAGGTATTTTAATTAAATGAAAGCCTTTGACATGAGAAGATAGACCGTCTCAGTGAATTTCGTCTTCAACGGAGAATCAAGATTTTTTCATTTTATAAAATAAATAGCCTGACTCGTGAACAACATTTTTAATGAATATTGAAGATTCTTAGAAGATATTTAGCTAAGGCTTAGAAGAATTTATAAGAAATATCCTAAGGGCATGTTTTACAAAATACTCTTTAAGCCCCAAAGAAACGATGTTTAAAAATCAGCGTTTAAATTTGGAGCTTAACTTTTTATATTTATTTTTATGATTAATTATCCATATTTATCATTTTGCTTAAGTATATATTGTGTACCTTAGTATTAAAAAATTAGTATAACGAAGAGAAAACACAGGGATTTTTTATACTTTTTTCTCTCAATCATTTTCCTTCTTCTTTATATCTTCTTTCTTCATTCTTCTTAAGCCTGACGGAATCTACAATAATCACTTACGATGAATTATTCCAAAAATTAGATTCTAGATGTCGTTCACTTAATAAATGATAAATAATAATAAAAAAATATTCAATCATAAAATCAAAAAGACGTAAAATCTTATGTGTTTTTATACTTGTTAAATTAATTTTTGAAAAGTCAGTATTTATGAACAAGATAGTCCATATTTTATTTCACCTAATATTTGATGTTTCGTCTCTCCTTCCTGTATTATTATTTTAAGTAGCTATAGTTGATCATAGTTGATAAACTTTTCACCTAATATATAATTTAATATTTTTTCAACTAATATATGATTTAATATTTTACTCGGAATACGTTTATCGGACGGTCAGAATATTGAATTTACTTATTTATCTGGATTTCGTCAACTCAAGAATGGAAATATTCTAATCGAAATGTTGGTAATTCAAAACGAAAAACTAGATTTTGGAATTTTTAAAGCTTATGTAAAAATTATCTTTTCATACATACCTAATAGCTTACATGCCATAAGCTCTGGAGTATCGCATAACTGAACTCGCCTAGCTCTTACGCAGCTTTCATTCTTCTGCGCGCAATTGGTTGCCTAAATACAGGCGCACCAACTACATTTGAATCAAGTTCAAATTCAGACTACATTTTGAGGATTTTTAATTAGTACAGTTATTTATTTATATTTTATAATTAAATATTTTTCTTATACGTGGAAAACAATTGAATTAGTTAAAAGGCTCTAAATGAAAAAATAATTCAAATTCAAGTTCGATTTCTTACAAGAGCTACAATATTCATTATTTTTTCACTCGTGATTGTAAAAGATAAAAAAATTAAGTATTGACTGATTAAATGAAATGAAAAATTATTACTGTTTACACTGACCAATTGGTGAAGTTCTCTAGGTGGCCGTAATATTTTATTTTTATTTTATTTTATTCGATATACGGGAGTTATCCCAGTTACAATATACATTTTTATACAATAAATCAACAATTTAACAAAACTAAAATACTAATTTATAGTCTTAATTATTTTTATAGAGAAAAGTTTGCGGAATTTAACACAATGTAATGCATTTATTTTTATTATAATTATATTATTTCATTTAAATTGAGTAGGTAACAATTATTTTTATAGATAAATTTAACAGAACAAAAGTCACATTAATAGATAGATAAATAGTACACAGATAGATACATACAGTAGATTCGACAGCACAATGACGCACTGAATTGTTTAAAGTGGTGTCTATAGCGATGAGGCCTTCACACGCACTCGCAACCAGCGCATGCATACTCTCGTATCGCATGTGTACCCCGAAAGATCCGAAAAAACGCCACGAATGGCATCAATCAGGGTATTGGTGTGTACGCAGAGGTACACGTGAAATATAGCGGGCGTATATTCCACCCTCGCTAGTGTTGAAGCTATCAACAGCTGGCGAGTTAACAACAGCTATCTAGACGAATCCTTGTGCCACCACGAGACCAACCTCAGTCGAATGGAGCTAGGAACTTTCGTCCCTAGGGCTTTCTCCATTCCCCATGGCACCATTTGTTTTCAACAACCTTTGGTATGGTTGTTCGAGGTTTCTCTTGCACATGACTTTCCATGCTCCACCTCTTCAGATTCGGACTCTCTTCCCACAGTCCCAGTACGTGATAGACTGCATGTGCGGTTGGTTAACCTGATGTGATTGCAGCATCACATACACCTGACAAACCGCTTGCAAATCGCCCAAGCCGGCCCACACCTGCTGCAAACAGCCAAGTACGAATGCTTCGTTTTTACATAATCAGAAGCATTGTTCGCCAAGCAAGCTCCGAAACAATGGTAGTCGAGCACTTACAAGGCGTCCAATGTGGTTCACGCCCGCTGTAAAAACAACCAGTAGGATTTGAAGATTCAAAATCTTCAGCCCAGGTCCGCGACCAATTGTCGTCTGGCAAACGACTCGCCACCCTCCATTCCAGGCGGCTTTCTGCCTATACCTCTATTTGTTATGTGTACAAAGCAAACCCACTGTGTTGCAGCTTTCAGGGTGTAAGATTAAAAATCTCCAGCCTAAGTTCGTGAACCGATTGTTCGCTTGGCCAGCGGTTCGTCACCTTTTGTGCCAACCCAGGCTTGTCTTGTTAAATCTGGAAGTCGACAACCTCTTCTACATGATATATAACCATGCAGCTTATCGGACTTCATGGTATCAACCATGCATACCACAGTCAAGTGGCACAGATTGGCATTCACTACGGTAAAAGGCGCCAGTCTATCATTCTAAAGGAACCTGTAAGACACCAATTGAATGGCAGCCGCAGACTACTTTAGGTGTGTTTACCGTTTTGGCTTACACTCAGCGTGGGCTCGCCAAGCCCAATCTGAACCACCGTCAGATGTGCCGCTGGACCATTTTAAATCAGAGGGCAAGTCATCTCCCTTGTCATGACCACGGCCATGGCATGCGAGCGGGTACAATACACGTACGTCCCCCGCTCGCACTGATTGGCTTACACTCAGCGTGGGCTCGCCAAGCCCAATCTGCACCACCGTCAGATGTGCCGCTGGACCATTTTAAATCAGAGGGCAAGTCATCTCCCTTGTCATGACTACGGCCATGGCATGCGAGCGGGTACAATGCACGTACGTCCCCCGCTCGCACTGATTAGCAAGCATAATGCCAGAGCAACACCAATTTCGGCTTGCAGGTTTGTCACTTCCTGAACACGTGGACACCGCGGTGCTCCGAGCGTGGAAGCCGATGAGCTAGTCACGGAATCAATCATGCCCAGCTTTTGTAGCCATCACCATATACTGGTGATTCTCATCGGCATTTGTAAAATTATTCATATTGATAAGCAAATTTCCAGCAGCGCCCTCAACTGCTGGTTACAGTTAGTACTGTTTACTGTCTTATGAAATAGTTATAATTATCATCAAGGAATGACAGCTTATTTATGCTTATCAATTTGCATGGCCACCATCAAACCATGCACCGTGAGTTATTGGCTTACTGCTGTGCCATTGATCAGCCCGGCCGCACACACCACTCAACCAGGCCAAAGCCCGCAGTGCCGGCGTATTTGGTTCAAGCCACCAACATCTCGGCATAATGAAGCATATCCAGAGCAGCGCATCTGAATATACTAAAAAGATAGAGTATTCCTTACTATATATGTCATAGACATAAAAAAGCATATCCTGGCAGGATCAACCGAAATATACTAAAAAGATAGAAGAAATTCTATATATGCCGAAATGTGTAGGTCACCATTCCAATACATGCATTCTTGCATAATTGTTTATGCAACATGATATCATCATCATTTGATAGTGATATATTCATGAATTTATATATTCATTAATCGACAGAGTCGATGTAGTAGGATTTGTAGAAACAATCGTGTTTATGATATTTCTAATGTAATATCATAGCATTTTATCTCTTTTGGAATTTATCAGATAAATTCAAGAGATTTGTTCACCATAGTTAGTTTTGATGCAGCAGCTGCTGCATCCTGTTGCCGGCATAACATAGCACCTCTTGGCCCACTGAATATACTAAAAGGATAGTCCGTAATGGTGGGTCATCCATAGGATCCATTAGGACTATATATGTCTAATGACATAATATAGCATATCCAGTGCATTTTCCAGATGTACTAAAGACATAGAAATATTTCTATATATGCCAATGGCAACTGCGTTCTTCGCCAAGGGTAACACTCTTAGTTCTCCGAAAGGTGCGGATATCCAGCTAGACCACGCGGAGGTGGTGTTACTCCCAGAGACGGCCTAGTGCAGAGAGAAGCTTCGTTGCCTTTAGCTCGTTCTCTAGCGGCTTTCGTCTCGCTAGCTAGATAGATACATACAGTGGGGGGGTCAGATAGGCTAGTCGGTAGCGCATCATCTTGCTAACCAAGTGGACCCGGGTTCGAATCCGACTCGAGGCATTCGGCTAAAATCTGACCCCCGGGATAGGGACAAATTTAAAAAATATATAGTATCGTAAAATGGCTTATGGTTAGAAAGGCCGAAAAGCCAAAAAAAAAAAAAAAGATACATACAGTGAAGCTAATATAAAGCATGTAATAATATAATACAATCTATTAGACAATTAATCGTAGTGTGAGCAATATCTTTTGATATCCCTCACACCACATGAAAAAGAAGTCAATTGTGAGGTTTTGCCTTTTAGCATCACTCTATTCAGCCCTGTATTTTTTGAATAATTAGTATTACAAATGGGGATAAAAAAGTTTCGACAATGCGACTGTAATATTGAGGTACTTTAAAATTAATATATTGGAGAATTTCACAACAATCAATCAGACCATTCAACAGTTTTCGAAGGAATATCAAGTCATTTTGTAGTCTACGGGATGACAAACTTTGGATATTTAGTTCGGTTCTTAAGAGTCTAGAAAGAGGGATAGTTATATGGGGTAAGAGAGTTATTAGTTGATGAGAATTTATATGATATAATTTTAAAATTTATTTTGCACTCTTTCAATTTGGTCAATTTGATGTTGGACATGCGGTGACCAAATTAAACTGCAGTATTCCAGCTTGCTTCTTACTAGGGAGTTAAATAGTATTTTTAGGCAGTTGGAATTTTGAAATTTTGTATTTCTATATATAAATCCCAGAAGTTTAAAAGACTGACCACAAATATTTTCTATATGAAGACAAAAAAGAGAGAGAAGACTCGAAAATTAACTCCCAAATCATATGTGATCAGCCTGAAAAGAAAACACCGCTATTGAATATGATAGTATAGGTCGAATTTTATGTCGTGAAAAGATACAACATAGCACTTATCAATGTTAAGCTCCATGCCATTATTCTCACACCATTCATATAGTCTATTAAGATTTGATTGTAGACAAGTAGTATCAATTTTATTGCTTATTCTTTTATATATTTTTAGATCTCATCCGCAAATAGAAGAAATTCAACATCAGTAAACACTGAAAATATATCGTTGATATATAGTAGAAATAAGAGAGGCCCCAAATGAGAGCCCTGGGGGACTCCTGAAGGAACATCCAATCACTTCAGAGGAATTGGAGTCATTAATTTTGACAGTTTGCTTTCGATCCAATAAATAGGTTTTAAACCAATTTATTAATTTACCTGTAACTCCATATTTTTCTATTTTGTGAAGTAATAAGTTGATATTAACTCTGTCAAATGCTTTACTAAAATCAATTATAGATGACATCGACACGGGATGACTGTGTAAGAGCATTTAGTAAATATTGTTCTAATAAAGAAGGTTTGTTGTTGTTGATTTGCCAGTAACAAATCCATGTTGCTGAGGGATAATATACTTAGTTATTGTCAATAGTTTATCACGGATTATACTTTCAAATAATTTTGGAATAGTTGATTGAATACATATAGGTCGGTAGTTAGTTATTAGGGAGGGGTTTCCCTTTTTTTAAAATTGGTCTTAAGTAGCTGATCTTCCAGCAAGCGGAAAGATTCCTGAAGTTAGAGATAGGTCAAATAGATTTAATAGAGGTATACATATTGATGGGCAGTTCTTCAGGATAATGGGAGGAATATTATCAGATTACCTGATCCTTTATGAATATCAAGAGTTTTTATTTTGGAGTTGATATCGTCTAATGATATATTTAGGTGGGGACGGAGAGGTTAGTTGGAATATGGATTTCAGATAAGGGTATAGATTTTAAGGAGTATGATTGAGAAAAGTAATCTGCAAACAATTCTGCAGTACTTGCATCTGAGTTAGCGACACTGTCATTGAGATACATTTGCTGGGGGATAGAAGGTTTGATTTTAGAGCATTGATATAAGACCAAATGGCTTGATGTTATTCGCTATCGAATTCTCAATATTTCTAATATAATTGGAGTAGCACTCTACAGACAATTTTTTACATTTATTAACTCTTAACATGGAAAATTTTGGTAAATACTATATAAATATTGATCGATTTCACGATGTAAATATTTTTTAGTAGAAATAATTTCTTTGAGTTCATTGGTGAACCATTTGGGAAATGTTCTAGTGAGATTTAGTTATTGGTACATACTCATTGATACAGGTCTGAAGAACATCATCAAATTTGATGATACTTCCATATCGCCGTCGCAAATAGCATTTCCCAATTACGATTGAATTTATATAATCGTTCATTAAGTCAAAATTACATTTATTAAAGTTTGGTTTATATTGTGTATAATTATTACAACTGGTATCTGAGACAACTGTGAATTCTATGCTTAATGGAGGATGAAGCGGATCAGGAGATTTTGTGGCACCATGGGAAAAAGGGAGAGTAATGATGTTATCTATGTTTGATAGAACCAAATCGAGAATGTTCTCAGAGCAAATTCGGGGACGTTATTATATTGTGAGAGTTCATGGAACTTGGGGAATTCCACAAAACTTATGTGTTCATTAGGTCTAGTTGGATTAATCTTTAGTGGTAGTGTTTTTTACATAGCCAGTTTATTTCTGGTAGATTATAATCGCCAGAATATATATTTATAGTTAGAATATTTTGACATTAATATTTCAATTACTTCTAAGTGACTATTGTATGTGTATCATTTTTAGAACTGGGAGGAATATATGCACAACCAACAATAATTTTTATATTATTTATAATTATTCGGACAAAGAGATGTTCTATATTATTAATACTGATTTTAATTTGTTGAGCTGCAAGTGCTTCTTCACTGCAATGAGTACACCTCCTCCTCTTGAAATTGACTAGTGTTGGGGGTCCTATCACATCGGAATATTGAGTAGTTATTTAATCCAAGTTCTTGATGATATATTTTCTGTTAGCCATGTTTCACTGAATGCAATTATGTCGAATTCCAGGTTGGTGCTATTGCTCTCAGGTAGTCGAGTTTTGTCCTCAAACCTCTCGCATTTTGGTAATAGGTTGAGAACAAGTAGCTTCCACGTTTTTTTGAACAGTATCATCGATGATTTTTGGATGTCCGTTAAAATATTTAATTTTTTTAGATTTTTTTCACCAGAGTCAGTTCTTTTTTGCATTTGCATCCATAGTGATTTCATAAATTCTCTTTCGATAATAGTTTTATCTTTTTTAATAGTATAGTCTTTAATTTCATTGGTCTCTGCTAATTTAGATCTATTGAAAAATATGGATCCAGCGGAATTAGCGTTATCAAATATAATTTCCAATGGTCTATTTTTATTGGGTGTGAATTAGCCGAGCCTGAAAGAGTTGACTACATTTACATTATCCTGTTCTTGTTCTGGCATTGTGACTTTGATTATTTCCATGATTTTGTCTTTGTCGTGCCCCTTTCTCGCATCACTGTCACCACCTGAGCTTTCTGGCACGCCAAAAACTATTATGTTATTTTTGCGCCTCACTCTTTCTTCGAATTCACCAATGAGCTGATCTGCATGAGATAGATCAGGTTTAGGGTTTAATTCACTAACCTGTTTAGTAAGCTCGTCTAGTTTAGTTTTGAGTCCCAGATAATCATTTCTTTTAGAAAAACACGCAGAACATTGATATATGAAACCCTCTCTCTGAACTTCTTTTTGATTTCAGGATGCCAAGTTCTTCTTGAGTTATTCCAGTACACTTAGCATGAGCTGGAAATTTACTTCGTCACATAATATAATATCGATTTTATTGAGATCCTCATTACACTCCGAACAATTACGTATTACAGGCATGATTTCAGATTTAATTTATTTTGACTTTGAAATTTTATTTCACTTTATATCCCAATAATCGTGATTTTACAAACCTCAGATTTTTGAATTTCAAAACTATAAGAATAAAGATAGAATAAAAACTGCGATATTCGGTTGATTTTCTTTTGTCTTCTCTTTTTCATACAATTATTCCAAGTAAAATAGGTATATATAGTCACTTTTAAATATATTTCATTCAAAATAACAAGAACAAATTCATTCACCTCTTAAGCCTCGATAATCTGTAGGAGCTCTTGTTAGCACGTCTTAACTGCTTGAAGGCATTGCATTTACTTAAAAGTTCACCTAAAAAATACTAAATATTTTTCTTATTCATATTATCTATTGTTTATATTGTCCAAGTTAAAAGAAGCCAAAGTTGAGCTATTTCGTAAGTATGAATGTACACCTCTCTTCAGCCTCTTTTTTTAAAATCATGAACCGGAAGCGACCAGCCAGTCGCCAAAGAGTCCACGATTACATGTTCCCGGACCTTATATAAATGATTATGATACTTTAATAAACTCAAGGTAAGATGTAAGTGTCGTTTCGACCCGAACTGTTCAACAACCATTGTAAACGTTTATATCTTGAACCTGGATCTGATTTTATACATCACTTGATCACTGCTAGCTATTGTTTACTATTATACCGTGGGCAATTGACCAAGATCCAGCTTGCTGAGCTGTATTAAACCGATCACATGAATAAATTTTAAAGAATGAAAAAAGTACTATCTTATTCTAGGCTAGGGTAAAGTAATTTGAAATATAATTATACTAAAAACTTTATATAACCTTTTTTGTGGTCTTCATGGTACTTAATTAGAATATTAAATTGTATCAAAATTGGTTAAGTCGTTTTAAAGATATTTGGAAACAACTAATAAAGTACTAATGCTTGTGGGCCAATATGTATCAAAAACTAAATTGTCCTTCATTTTGTTAAAATAATGGTAGGTTTTCAATTTCATTTCAATCGGTTCAACGGTGTGAAAAAAATCGTCGACGAAAAAAACGATCATATCAAACATACATTCGCACACACTATGTGAAAAATTGTACTTTTTGGCCTCCCGACGAGACCCCATGTAATTTTTGGCAAACCCGTCACGTACTAAAATTCAACCTGAATGAATACTATAATTTTTGACTTTGTTTGAGACCATGGGTTCCGTAGTCTTAAACCTGAGTACTAGAATTCGCACTTTGCGTGAGAGAATACTTCACAATGAATAAAGTAAAAACCACTTTTTCCATGTACGATTGCAATACTTGACCATACCCTGTATGGTAAATTAAAAATATATTTTAAATGATTAAAAATTAAATACATATTATTTTGTGTATTTTTTATGAAATCAAAACAAAAACGGCTCGCCTTCCAGTGGGAAAGTTTGTCAGATCAGTTGAATTCCCTTCTGCCTTGACGCGTAATACTATATATTTACATGGACAACCGGTTAGTGAATTAAACTTTGAGTTTTGTTGTTCAATTTTCTCAGGCTTGTTCTGAAAAGGCAAAACTCATTCCGGCTCATACTATAGCTGCTTTGCAGACTTCATTTTCACAATTCTATGATTGACAGTGACCTCAACTTGTTCTTTTATCGTTCCCAATATTTCAGCAAATATTAACGTCCTCGAGACTGGGTTCAAAGGTTAGCACTCCGGATAAAGAGGAAATCATAATTCCTTGTTTTAGTATCAACTTCTGTTTTCTCAGTTAAACGTGAAATTGTTTGAAAGTTATGGGAGAATGAATGGATCAGGTATAACGTTAAACAAATATTATTCTATGCTCACATTCAAACAATAAGTATGGGATTATTAAGGTTTCAAAAGACTTGAGGTTTGGCTAAGGATAGTGCTTAAGAAAAACAAGAACTCTATGAGTAATTTTTTTTGTTGAAAAAATGTATGGGTATTTTATAGAACTTTTTCTTATCCTTTTTTTAGAACAAATCAATAAGAAATTAAATTATCTTCCTCCATTTACTTCAAAGAGTTGTATTATTTTTTATTTCCATTAGGTACCCAATAAATAGAATAGGTGATTATTAATATAATTATTAATACTGTACCTTGGTGATAGTGTGCCATGGATCACCCTCCTAGTTTTTTCTATATAACTATATCTTGTTTTTGTGAAAAAAATACGATGCTGAGATGTGTACAGATCTTTGAAGAAATAAGACTCATAAACTAATCAATGCTTAGTTATATAAATATGGACAACTTTCAGTACGACTTTTTCCATTTTGAAGTTATCGTGGGTATCGAAATTCGGACAAAGAGAAAAAATCAGGCATGAAAATGATTTATTTGTTCCGTCTCAGACATTAAACATGAATAAGCAAAGAATTGAAAATTTTTAGAGTAAATTCAATATTTCATCTGCGCTCGTCTAGCATATCGACTAATTTGAAAATCGTAATATTCAACAAAATATCGCAAAGTGATTTTCATATTTACTTAATGTTAATTTTAAAATTTACGGAAAGAGTGTTCTTTGATACTGAAACATTGTTTAAATTGTATTGAGTTTGAGGTTTGTGATGTTTCCTAATAAGGGAAATATGAATAAAATTAAAGTGAGTTAAAACATATAGTTGTTGTATATCTCGATGTATTTCGAAACTCAATACAATTTGATGCTAACTTGTCTGAGTATCTCATAGAACTCATAATAGGACAAAGGAAGAGGTGAAGGAACATTATTAATACTATATATGTATTAACATTCCAAGTCAAATACCTCGAAAAGTAAAACTTTATTTATATTAATCCATGAACTTAAACAAAAGACAATGACAATGCTTCAATAAACTTTGGAAAATGTTAATTGAGAAGGCTTAGTAAACATCCTTTTGGAAACAAACTTAAGCCTAAGACTGACTGACGCTTTGTTCTGCAGAGTCAGTTAAATAAAGGCTGCCAAACGAATCTCTTCATTACTAATAAATCGATGTCTTGAGTGCGGCTAACTTTATCAATATAGGTACTAGAAGACGGTTCCAGCAGTAGAGGCGGAAAATTTGTGTTACTACAAAAAATATGTGATGTAATCATCTCATGACTTAAACAGCCCCCCTCCCCCCTCTGGACATTTTATAAAATTGATTTTTGAATTTATAGAGCCCTATAATATTAAATAAGTGTGCAAAATTTGGTTCAAATTGGACAAATGATCCCCCTTTAATTTTTCTTCCGATTTCAACCAAAATCAGCTCTTAATTTTATTATAATGTAATATAAGGTATCTAAATATAAAATATCGTTTTTTCATTGGTTTATGAACTAGAGCTTACACAATATTTAGTAACACAGTGAATTAACTCATTTGTTTTACCAAAATAGTTTTAACCCGTTTTGAATATTTAGAAAATACGAATCAAAAATGCACGATGCAATAACTCATCATACTTATGGTGAAATAAAAAATGTTAATTATTATACTTAACAATTTCTGTTAATTCTTATTTATTTGATTAAAAAATCTACCTAATAAAAATAAATTCATTGTATATAATTATTTAATGAAAAAAATGTATTCGATAAAAAGTTTTGCTTTCCTTAAAAGCAAATGAACCAGAAATTTCGAAAAAATAATTTCCTTTCTTCCATTGAAAATATTTTAAAAACAATTAAAGATAAAAAATGAAAAAAATAATAAATTCTCTGAAATGCAATTGAGCTAGAATGTCTCACCCTGGTTAGAAAAGGGAGTTTGCCCACCCATATAAGTTTGGGCACTTTTATAATAATCCCGAATACATGTCGAGACAAGTCCATATGTTATATTATTATATTGGAGACAATGAAACAAGCTCAGCCTCGAAATAAAGAATTTTTTATTTATCAGTATAGTAAGAGTTTTATCAATAGCGTCTACTTCTCCTTAACACAAGCTAACTATTTTAATACTAATAATAAAATTGTATGCAAAGTCTATTATATTGAGTTGAAATATGTTAAAAAAATTGGAAAATAAAAACACATGAAAAAGAATTATACTCTCAATCTATCGTTATATATTAATACATATGAAATAATTTTTTAGTAAAAAAGTAAAATATAAGCTTTTCAAAGCGATTCAATGCAAATAATTAAATTAGTTACACACATAATATATTTATGTCAGCGGCAGTTGGTGACTTTTCAACCTGGGGATGTTGTCCAAAAAGTACCCTTCATATTTTGAAATTATATTTTAATCTTCGCATTTTTTGCAAATTTCATCGAATATCGCATCATTTTCTTTATATTTCAAATTTAACATTAGATTTTTAAAAAATATATTTTGAGATCTTTGCCCCAAACGGATACTGCTTTATGTGAGTGACGGTAAGAGTCAGAAATTACATCTTTTGACTTAAACTCCACACTCAATCCCTGAGATGGAAATCGACAATCTTCCACAATGAATCAGCCTGTCCTAGAGAAAATCTTAAATTTCTTCTAATTCTATTGCTATAAATGCACGCTATGACTTGTTTATAGCACTCTTAGTTATTTCCGATTTTATATA